>ML328680.1:0-39292 GCA_005239505.1 Nicotiana paniculata
CCCCCATTTCTCTTATTTTCTTCCCCAAAATTTCCCCAACTCTCTCTTTTCCTCCTCTTCTCTATTTCCCTCACACAAATCCCATTCCCCCACCCCGCGCCACCACTGCTCGTCGTCCACCACCCACTGCCACCGCCACCAGTGCCGCCACTCCTCTCTCTCCTTCTCCACTTAAAAAAAAAACTAGGTTTGAATTATAACCTTGAATCTTTGTTATTTCTAGTTTTTGTTTAATAGTTGATGTATTGTAGTTTATTGTTTCAATTAGTGTTCAATTTTTTGAACATTGTATTCTATTGAGGATTAGGGTTTAGGTCTTGTTTTAATTAGTTTTGTTTATTAATTTTATTAACTAATTAGTTTAGTTAGTGTTGAATTATATTATACTTTGTATTGTCTTGATAGTTTATTTAGAATCTGGGCTTTAGGATATGAATTGGACTTTTAGTTTATGAATTGGAATTTTAGTGTATAAATTGAACTTTTAGTTTATAAATTGAAATTTTAGGATATGAATTGAACTTTTAGGATATGAATTGGACTTTTAGTTTATGTATTGTAATTTAGTTTATGAATTGGAATTTTAGTGTATGAATTGAACTTTTAGTTTATGAATTGAACTTTTCGTTTATAAATTGAAATTTTAGGATATGAATTGAACTTTTAGTATATGAATTGGATTTTTAGTTTATGTATTGTAATTTTAGTTTATGAATTGGAATTTTAGTGTATGAATTGGGCTTTTAGTTTATGAATTGAACTTTTAGTTTATAAACTGAAATTTTAGGATATGAATTTAATATTAGTTTATGAATTGGAACCTTTAGGATAAGAATTGAACTTTTAGTTTATGAATTGAACTTTTAGTTTATAAATTGAAATTTTAGAATATGAATTGAACTTTTAGGATATGAATTGAAATTTTAGGATATGGAATTGAACCTTTAGGATATGAATTGAACTTTTAGTTTATGAATTGAAATTTTAGGATATTAATTGAACTTTTAGGATATGAATTGGACGTTTAGTTTATGTATTGGAATTTTAGTTTATAAATTGAAATTTTAGGATATGAATTGAACTTTTAGGATATGAATTGGAATTTTAGTTTATGTATTGTAATTTTAGTTTATGAGTTGGAATATTAGTGTATGAATTGAACTTTTAGTTTATAAATTGAAATTTTAGGATATGAATTGAACTTTTAGGATATGAATTGGACTTTTATTTTATGTATTGTAATTTTAGTTTATGAGTTGGAATATTAGTGTATGAATTGAACTTTTAGTTTATGAATTGAACTTTTAGTTTATAAATTGAAATTTTAGGATATGAATTGAACTTTTAGGATATGAATTGGACTTTTAGTTCATGTATTGTAATTTTAGTTTATGAATTGGAATTTTAGTTTATGAGTTGAACTTTTAGTTTATGAATTGAACTTTTAGTTTATAAATTGAAATTTTAGGATATGAATTGAACTTTTAGGATATGAATTAGACTTTTAGTTTATGTATTGGAATTTTAGTTTATAAATTGAAATTTTAGGATATGAATTGAACTTTTAGGATATGAATTAGACTTTTAGTTTATGTATTGGAATTTTAGTTTATAAATAGAAATTTTAGGATATGAATTGAACTTTTAGTTTATGATGTCACGCCCCGAAATGCCACCATCGGGCCGTGATGACGTCTAACGTTGAACCCGCTAGACAAACCAATGTGTATAGATAAACTGGCATATAACATCGATTTAACAGAGTAAGCTACAAACAGTTCACAACTTAACAGCGGAAATAAATCAATATGGTTTTCTAACTAAGTAAAGACAACATAATACATTGATGCATTATTTTCCCAAAACCTGGAGTCACAAACTCACGAACTGTCTATAAGAGTGCTAAATAAAAAGTCTGGAAGGAAATACATGACCGTCTCTGAAAATAGAGGAAAAACAAGACAGAAGTGAAGACAAAGGGATGGAAGAGACGCCAAGGCCCACGAACGCCAGCGGGTATACCTTGAAGCCTCTAGGATAAGCTGGAAGACACTCCCACTAATGATGTCCTCCGGGTCCGGCTGCGTAATCTGCACAACATAAAGAAGTGCAGGTGTAGCATCAGTACAACCGACCCCATGTGCTGAGTAAGTGCCGAGCCTAAACTCGGTGAAGTAGTAACGAGGCTAAGACACGACAAAAAAATGTACCTGTGCAGTTCGAATATATAAATATAAACAACGGAAGAGAAATAAAGGAAGTAATCCATCAATAAGGGAAAGGGGAACATGCTGTGGGGAGATAACAGTTTCATATAAGAAATCTTAAACAAAGAAAGGAACAACAAGGTCAGAATATCAATAAGGACCAGAAATCACAAGCTTGCACGGCATCACCCTTCGTGCTTTTACTCTCGTCCTCACTATGCAATGTATAATGTAATCAATGTAAATCATGGCACGGCATCACCCTTCGTGCTTTTACTCTCTTCCTCACTATGCAATGTATAATGTAATCAATGTAAATCATGGCACGACATCACCCTTCGTGCTTTCACTCTCTTTCCTCACAGTATAATAAATGAATATTGGTACGGAATGGTACATCGTACGACACGACATCATCCTTCGTGCTTTACACTCTTCCTCACAATAGCGAACAGTGCACAACATCACCCATCGTGCTTTAACACTCTTCCTCACCCAAACAACAATCACAAACAACGGGCAAGGGAGTAAACCGAATAGAAATAGGAATCCCGGCAAGGGAACAATAACAATAGTCTCAACATTCCAACAAGGGAGACAATATCAAACAATGCACGGCATCACCCTTCGTGCTTTAACACTCTTCCTTACCCAAACAACAATCACAAACAAAGGGCAAGGGAGTAAAAAGAATAGAAATAGAAATCCCGGCGAGGGAACATCAATTAAACAATTAAATCCCGGCAACGGAACATCAATTAAATAATTAAATCCCGGCAAGGGAACAGACAACGATGACCCGACAAGAGTATATTTCAATAACTCTTTCTCTTTCTTTCACTTTCATTTCCATGATTTATTCTATCACTTGACCCAATTCTCCAAAGGATGTAATTATCTCATATTCCTTCATCATTAATTTTACAATTTGAGCCAATGCTCCAAAAATGTAATATCTCATATTTCTTCATTATTCGTTTCACAATCTGAGCCAATGATCTTCGAAGTTTAAAGATCACAATTCCCTTCAAATGCTCTTTACAACATATAGAAATCATCAATTAAGCATGGAAGTTACAACAAAATCGGAATACTCGCAATAATAAGACTCACGGTCATGCTAGACACCAATGTATAGATACTCGTCACCATGCCTATACATCGTACTCTACAATTAGCAAGTAGCAAATAAGACTCAACTCCTATTCCCTCAAGCTAAGGTTAGACCAAACACTTACCTTGGGTCCAAAATTTAGCAATCAACCCTGTAGCACCGCCTTTCCTTTAGAATTCAACTCCGGAATGGTATTATCTAGGCATAATCAACTCGAGTATATACATAAGGATTCAATAATTCAATTACATAGCCTAATTACCCATTTCCATGCATTCTTCCAAAATAACAAAATTCGACCCCGAGCCCGCTCGTTAGGATTCTTGTAATTCTCGAAGGGAACACTCACCCAAAGCCTATGGATCATTAATATACGATCTCTACTTGATTTCATGGCCAATTCACAGAAAATTCTCAAGACCTCACAAGTTGTAGGTTACTACCCAATTTCTTCAATTTTTGCACTAGTTTATGTAGTTAATTAGGCTAGGATGCATGCATGAAACAAATTTCCAGGTAGAGTTCACTTACCTTATAGGACCTGGATTAAAGCTCTTAAAAATGGAGGAAATCGCCTAAGGAAGAAGATGGAAAATGAGAAAAATGGGTTTAAAACCCGTATTTAAAACTCACTGCCTGAACAGTGATCTCGCACCTGCGGCTCTGGGGACCTCACCTGCGACCTCGCACTTGCGAGAGGAATCTCGCACCTGCGGAATTGGGCTAGGAGGGGTCTGGGATCGCACCTGCGAAGTGGAGACCGCACCTGCGGTCTCGCACCTGCGGTCTCGCACCTGCGAGAAATTCTCCGCACCTGCGATAACTGGCCAGGCCATTGGTGATCGCACCTGTGATGCCTGGGACCACACCTGCAGTCTCGCACCTGCTATGCTGGGAAGCCGCACCTGCGGTCACACCAGAGTAGGTGCACCAGCAGCTTTGTTTGCTGGTTTTTAGCCCCGTTAGGTGCCCGGAAGGCACCTGGGCCCACTCGAGCCCTAGTCCGAATATACCAACGAGTCCCAAATCATATTACGGACTCGCTCGAGCCTTTGGAACACTCAAAACGACGCTAAAACTTGAAATCACACCCCCAAACCTCAAGAACCAAACTTAGGAATTTGAATCTTCTAAACTTCGCTAACAACGTGCCGAACTGACCTATACAACTTGGAATGATACCAAATTTCACATATAACTCACATAACATCCTACGAACTTGTCTGTGCGATCAAATCGCCAAAACAACATAATATATATTGAATTAAGCCTCAAAATCCATAAATTCTATCAAATTTCATAAAACATCAAATTTTCCATTTTAAGTCCGAAACCCGTCAAATGAAATCCGATTTAAAAAAACTTTATGGGAAGTGCTTAAACCATATATAAGACCTGTAACGGGCGCCAGAACCAAAATACGGGCCCGATACCATCACTTTCTAATCAGATTTCATGTTCAATTTCCATAAATATTTTCGGAAAACAATTTTACTCAAAAATTCATTTCTCGGGCTTGGGACCTCGGAATTCGATTCTGCGCATACCCCCAAGTCCCATATTTTCCTACGAACCCTCTGGGACCGTCAAATCACGGGTCCGGGTCCGTTTACCTAAAATGTTGACCGAGGTCAAATTTATTCATATTAATATCAAATCTTAGCATTTTTCGCAGAATTTCATATTTAAGCTGTCCGGCTATGCGCCTGGACTGCGCACGCAAATAGAGGCAACCAGAGATGAGGTTTTCAAGGCCTCAAAAGTACGGAATGGATAAGAAAATAGGCGATGACTCCTTTGGGTCATCACATTCTCCACCTCTAAAACAACCGTTCGTCCTCGAACGGACAGAAGAAGGAAGTACCCGAGTCGGGAAATAAATGAGGGTAACGGCTCCGCATATCGGACTCGGACTCCCAGGTCGATGTCTCAAGAGGCTGACCTCTCCACTGAACACGAACAAAAGGGAAACTCTTGGATCTCAACTGACGAACCTGCCGGTCTAGAATAGCTACCGGCTCCTCCTCATAAGGTAAGTCCTTGTCCAACCGGACAGTGCTGAAATCTAATACGTGGGTTGATCGCTGTGATACCTCCGAAGCATGGACATATGAAAAACTGGATGCGGCTGATAAGCTAGGCGGCAATGCAAGTCTATAAGCCACCTCTCCCACTCGATCAAGAATCTCAAACAGACCAATGAACTTAGGGCTAAGCTTGCCCTTCTTCCCAAATCTCATCACGCCCTTCACAGAAAACACTCGGAGCAATACTCGCTCACCAACCATAAAAGCCACATCTCGAACCTTACGATCTGCATAACTCTTTTGCCTGGACTGAGCTGTACGAAACCTATCCTGAATGATCCTGACCTTGTCCAAGGCCTCCTGAACCAAATTTGTACCCCACAACCGAGCCTCTCCCGGCTCAAACCATCCAACCGGAGATCGACACCGCCTACCATATAAAGCCTCATAAGGAGCCATCTGGATACTCGATTGGTAGCTGTTGTTGTAGGCAAACTCTGCTAAAGGCAAGAACTGATCCCATGATCCTCCAAAGTCAATAACACAAGCTCAGAGCATATCCTCAAATATCTGAATAGTCCGCTCGGACTGTCCATCCATATGAGTATGAAATGCTGTACTTAACTCAACCTGGGTGCCTAACTCTCGCTGAACTGCTCTCCAGAAATGCGAGGTAAACTGCGCACCTCGTACGAATTGATAGATACCGGCACACCATGAAGGCGAACAATCTCCCAGATATAGAATCTCAGCTAACCTCTCGAATGAATAGGAGACTTCCACAGGAATGAAATGCACTGACTTGGTCAGCCTATCAACAATGACCCAAATTGCATCGAACTTCTTCCGGGTCAACGGAATTCTGGTAACGAAGTCCATAGTGATCCTCTCCCACTTCCACTCGGGAAGCTCAATCCTCTGAAATAAACCACCAGGCCTCTGATGCTCATACTTAACCTGTTGACAATTCAAACACCGCGCCACATATGCCACAATATCCTTCTTCATTCTACGCCACCAATAATGCTGCCGCAAATCCTGATACATCTTCGCGGCGCCCGGATGAATAGAGTACCGGGAACTATGGGCCTCCTCTAAAATCAACTCTCGAATTCCATCAACATTGGGCACACAAACTCGCCCTTGCAATCTCAAAACGCCATCATCATCTAAGGTCACCTTCTTGGCGCCTCCGCGCTGCACCGTGTTTCTAAGGACACACAAATGGGGATCATCAAATTGCCGATCACGGATACGCTCAAATAATGAAGAACGAGAGACCGTACAAGCCAACACTCGACTAAGCTCAGAACTATCCAACCTCACAAATCGATTGTCCAAAGCCTGAACATCCAAAGCAAGCGGCCTCTGACTGACCGGAATAAAAGCAAGACTGCCCATACTAGCTGACTTCCTACTCAAAGCATCGTCCACCACATTGGCCTTCCCCGAATGATATAAGATGGTAATATCATAATACTTCAACAGCTCCAACCACCTCCTCTGCCTCAAATTCAACTCGTTTTGCTTGAACAAGTACTGAATACTCTTATAATCCGTGAACACCTCACATGCCACGCCATACAGATAGTGCCTCCAAATCTTCAATGCGTGAACAATGGCTGCCAACTCCAAATCATGCACTGGATAGTTCTTCTCATGAATCTTCAACTTCCTCAAAGCATAAGCAATGACCTTGCCATCCTGCATCAACACTACACCAATCCCAATACGAGAAGCATCGCAATAGACTATATAAGGCCCTGAACCTGTGGGCAAAACCAATACTGGTGCTGTAGTCTGAGCTGTCTTGAGCCTCTTAAAGATCGCCTCACACTCGTCCGACCATCTGAACTGGGAACCATTCTGGGTCAACCTGGTCATCGGGGCTGCAATAGATGAGAACCCCTCCACGAACCGATGATAGTAGCCTGCCAATCCCAAGAAAATCTGAATCTCTATAGCTGATGCTGGTCTAGGCCAGTTCTTGACTGCCTCAATCTTCTTCGAGCCAACCTGAATACCCTCTGCTGGTATGACATCACCCAAGAATGCAACTGAACTCAACCAGACCTCACACTTCGAAAATTTTGCATATAGCTGACTGTCCTTCAGAGTCTGAAGAACCACTCTGAGATGCTGATCGTGCTCCTCCTGGCTGCGGGAGTATATCAATATATCATCAATGAAAAATATCACGAACGAGTCCAAATAAGGCCTGAACACCCGGTTCATCAAATCCATAAAAGATGTTGGGGCATTTGTCAACCCAAACGACATGACCAAAAACTCGTAATGCCCGTACCGAGTGCGGGAAGCTGACTTAGGGACATCGGATGCCCTAATCCTCAACTGATGGTAGCCAGATCTCAAGTCTATCTTTGAAAATACCTTGGCACCCTGAAGCTGATCGAACAAATCATCAATCCTTGGCAGTGGATACTTATTCTTGATTGTAACCTTGTTCAGTTTCCAGTAATCAATGCACATCCTCATCGAACCATCCTTTTTCTTCACAAACAATACTGGAGCACCCCAAGGAGAAACACTGAGTCTAATGAAACCCTTCCCAAGCAAATCCTGCAACTGTTCCTTCAACTCTTTCAACTCTGGCGGGGCCATGCGATACGACGGAATAGAAATGGGCTGGGTGCCCGGAGTCAGATCAATACAGAAATCAATGTCCCTGTCGGGTGGCATCCTCGTTAGGTCTGAAGGGAAGACCTCAGGAAACTCACGAACCACGGTACAGAATCAATAAAGGGAACCTCAACACTGGAATCGCGCACATAAGCCAAATAAGACAAACACCCCTTCTCGACCATACGCCGAGCCTTGACGTACGAAATAACCATGCGGGTAGAATGACCAGGAGTTCCCTTCCACTCCAAACGGGGAAAATCCGGTAAGGCTAAAGTCACCGTCTTGGCATGACAATCCAAGATAGCATGATATGGGGATAACCGGTCCATCCCCAATATAACATCAAAGTCGACCATACCTAAAAGCAACAAATCAACACGGGTCTCAAGACCCCCAATCACCACAACAAAAGAACGATGGAATCGATCGACCATGATAGAATCACCCACCAGTGTAGATACATAAACAGGAACACTCAGTGGATCAGTAGGCATGACCAGGTATGGTGCAAAATAAGAGGACACATAGGATACGTAGACCCTGGATCAAATAGCACTGAAGGATCTCTTCCACAAACCCGAATAGTACCTGTAATGACTGCATCTGAAGACTCAGCCTCTGGCCTGGCTGGAAGAGCATAACATCGGGGCTGGGCCCCACCACTCTGAACCATATATCTGGGACGAACGACTGCTAGCTGGCCTCCACCTCTGGCGGCCTGAGATCCACCTCTATGACCTCTACCTCCACCTCTAGCAACTCTACCCCCACCTTTAGCTGGCTGGGCAGGCTGTGGAACACCTGGTGCCTGTACCATAGCACTAGAACCCTGATGCTGCGATCTACCTGGTGCCCGAGGGAAAAATCTGGCAAGGTGACCCGGATCGCCACAAGTGTAACAAGACCTCGGCTGCTGAGGGAACTGAATCTGACCCTGTCGACCGGAATGACCACCTCGGAAACTCTGACGCGGCGGTGCACTGATGGGAGCTGGTGGCGCATTGTAAGGCTGCTCATCAGAATAGTGCGTCTGATAACCACGACCACCTGAAGTACCATGGGAAACCTGGAGAGCTGACTGGAAGGGTCTGGGAGGATGACCTATGCCTGAAGAATCCCTACCCCCAGAGGAGGCTCCACTGAAATGATCGAAATGACGGGGCCTCTTGTCAGCCCCTTGACCACCACCCTGTGACATAATCATCTCAATCCTCCTAGCCACATTGGCCGCATCCTGGAACGATATATCTATACGTGACTCTCTAGTCATATGAAGTCTGATAGGTCGGGCCAATCCCTCAATAAATCTACGAACCCTCTCCCGATCAGTGGGAAGTATCATAAGAGCATGCCGGACTAGAGTGATGAACCTAGTCTCGTACTGAGTGACTGACATAGATCCTTGCTGGAGACGCTCAAACTGCCTCCAAAGGTACTCTCTCTGAGTAATGGGAAGGAACTTCCTCAAAAATACCTCTGGGAACTGAGTCCAAGTCAAAGGTGAAGACCCGACTGGTCTGGCTAAGCAATAGTCTCTCCACCAACTCTTGGCTGCGCCAGATAACCGAAAAGTAGCGAAGTCAACTCTGCTGGACTCCACTATGCCTATGTTCCGAAGAACTTCATGGAAGATGTCCAAATAATACTGGGGGTCCTCTGATGGTGAACCAGTAAAAGTAGCAGTGAATAACTTAGTGAACCTGTCCAGTCTCCACAAATCATCTGCAGACATAGCTGCTCCCTCTGCTACCGGTGCTGCAATACCCGTCTGAGCTACTCCGGCTGGCTGAGGTGCTGGAGTCTGAAACTGTAGAGCTAGCTGCTCTGGCACACGGGCGGCAGGAGTCTGGGAACCTCCCCCAGCCTGAGAGACGGCTGGTGCTGTAGGAATAAGACCCGCCTGTGCTACAATCTCCATCAGTCCGACTAGACGAACAAGGGCGTCCTGAAGCACTGGGGTAGCTATGAACCCCTCTGGGACCTAAGATGGTACAACTGGGACTGCCGGAACTGGGACCTCCTCGTCAGACTCGACCTGAGGGTCCTCCACTGGGGATGCTGCTCTAGGCTGAGCCCGGCCCCGACCTCGGCCTCTAGCACGGCCTCGTCCTCGACCTCGACCCCTCGTAGGAGCTGTAGCAGGAGTGTCGGCCTACTGAGCGGAACCAAGGGAAGCACGCGTCCTCGCCATCTGAGAGAATAGAATAGAAACTTAATCAGTACTCAGAATTCATATCACACGACAGAGATGAAAAGAAATGTGGAGTCATCCTAACTTTGCAGCCTCTGGGGGATAAATACAGACTTCTCCGTACCGATCTCTCAGACTCTACAACATTAATAAATCAATATGGTTTTCAAATTAAGTAAAGACAACATAATACATTGACGCATAATTTTCCCAAAACCTGGAGTCAAACTTACGAACTGTCTATAAGAGTGCTAAATACAAAGTCTGGAAGGAAATACATGACTGTCTCTGAAACTAGATGAAAAACAAGACATAAGTGAAGAGAAAGGGATGGAAGAGACGCCAAGGCCCACGAACGCCAGCGAGTATACCTTGAAGCCTCTAGGATAAGTTGAAAGACACTCCCACTAATGATGTCCTCTGGGTCCGGCTTAGTAATTTGCACAACATAAAGAAGTGCAGGTGTAGCATCAGTACAACCGACCCCATGTACTGAGTAAGTGTCGAGCCTAACCTCGGCGAAGTAGTGACGAGGCTAAGACACGACAATAAAATGTACCTGTGCAGTTCGAATATATAAATATAAACAACGGAAGAGAAATACAGGAAGTAATCCATCAATAAGGGAAAGGGGAACATGCTGTGGGGAGATAACAGTTTCATATAAGAAATCTTAAACAAATAAAGGAACAACAAGGTCAGAATATCAATAAGGACCAGAAATCACAAGCTTGCATGGCATCACCCTTCGTGCTTCTACTCTCGTCCTCACTATGCAATGTATAATGTAAATCATGGCACGACATCACCCTTCGTGCTTTTACTCTCGTCCTCACTATGCCATGTATAATGTAATAAATGTAAATCATGGCATGACATCACCCTTCATGCTTTGACTCTCTTTCCTCACAGTATAATCAATGAATATCGGTACGGAATGGTACATCGTACGACACGACATCACCCTTCGTGCTTTAACACTCTTCCTCACCCAAACAACAATCACAAACAACGGTCAAGAGAGTAAACATAATAGAAATAGGAATCCCGACAAGGGAACAATAACATTAATCTCAACATCCCAGCAAAGGAGATAATATCAAACAATGCACGGCATCACCCTTCGTGCTTTACTCTCATTCTCACCAAGACATGTGCACGACATCACCCTTCGTGCCTTACTCTCATACTCACCAAAACAAGTGCACGACATCACCCTTCGTGCTTTAACACTCCTTCTCACCCAAACAACAATCACAAATAAAGGGCAAGTGAGTAAACATAATAGAAATAGAAATCTCGGCGAGGGAACATCAATTAAACAATTAAATTTCGGCAAGGGAACATCAATTAAAGAATAAATCCTGGCAAAGGAACAATACAACGATGACCCGACAAGGGTATATTTCAATAACTCTTTCTCTTTCTTTAACTTTAATTTCCATGATTTATTCTATCACTTGAGCCAATGCTCCAAAGGATGTAATTATCTCATATTCCTTCATCCTTCGTTTTACAATTTGAGCCAATGCTCCAAAAATGTAATATCTCATATTTCTTCATTATTCATTTGACAATCTGAGCCAATGCTCCTCGAAGTTTAAAGATCACAATTCCCTTCACATGCTCTTTACAACATATAGAAATCATCAATTAATCATGGAAGTTACAACAAAATCGGAATACTCGCAATAATAAGACTCACGATCATGCTAGACACCAATGTATAGATACTCGTCACCATGCCTATACATCGTACTCTACAATTAGCAAGTAGAAAATAAGACTCAACTCCTATTCCCTCAAGCTAAGGTTAGACCAAACACTTACCTTGGGTCCAAAATTTAGCAATCAACCCTCTAGCACCGCCTTTTCTTTAGAATTCAACTACGGAATGGTATTATCTAGGCATAATCAGCTCGAGTATATCAATAAGGATTCAATAATTCAATTACATAGCCTAATTACCCATTTCCATGCATTCTTCCAAAATAACAAAATTCGACCTCGGACCCGCTCGCTCGGATTCTTGTAATTCTCGAAGGGAACACTCACCCAAAGCCTAAGGATCATTTATATACGATCTCTACTTGATTTCATGACCAATTCACAGAAAATTCTCAAGTGCTCACAAGTTCTAGGTTACTACCCAATTTCCTGAATTTTTGCACTAGTTTATGTAGATAATTAAGCTAAGATGCATGCATGAAACAAATTTTCGGGTAGATTTCACTTACCTTATAGGACATGGATGAAAGCTCTTAAAAATGTAGGAAATCTCTTAAGGAAGAATATGGAAAATGAGAAAAATGGTTTTAAAACCCGTATTTAAAACTCACTACCTGAACAGTGATCTCGCACCTGTGGCTCTAGGGACCGCACCTGCGACCTCGCGCTTGCGAGAGGAATCTCGCACCTGCGGAATTGGGCTAGGGGGTCTGGGATCACACCTGCAAAGTAGAGACCGCACCTACGGTCTCGCACCTGCAGTCTCGCACCTGCGAGAAATTCTCCGCACCTGCTATAACTGGCTAGGCCATTGGTGATCGCACGTGCAATGCTTGGTACCGCACCTGCGGTCTCGCACCTGCGAGGCTGGGCAACCGCACCTGTGGTCACACCAGAGCTGGTGCACCAGTAGCTTTGTTTGCTGGTTTTTAGCCCCGTTAGGTGCCCGGAAGGCACCTGGGCCCACCCGAGCCCTAGTCCGAATTTACCAACGAGTCCCAAATCATATTACGGACTCGCTCGATCCTTTGGAACACTCAAAACGACGCTAAAACTCGAAATCACACCCCCAAACCTCAAGAACCAAACTTAGGAATTTAAATCTTCTAAACTTCGCTAACAACGTGCCGAAATGACCTATACAACTTGGAATGATACCAAATTTCACAGATAACTCACATAACATCCTACGAACTTGTCCGTGTGATCAAATCTCCAAAATAACATCATATACATCGAATTAAGCCTCAAAATCCATAAATTCTATCAAATTTGATAAAACATCAAATTTTCCATTTTAAGTCCGAAACCCGTCAAACGAAATGTGATTTCAACCAAACTTTACGAGAAGTGCTTAAACCATATATCAGACCTGTACCGGGTACCAGAACCAAAATACGGTCCCGATACCATCACTTTCTAATCAGATTTCATTTTCAATTTCCACAAATATTTTCAGAAAACAAATTTACTCAAAATTTCATTTCTCGGGCTTGGGACCTCGGAATTCGATTCCGGGCATACGCCTAAGTCCCATATTTTCCTACGGACATTCCGTGCCGAGTGTTTATTTATTTATTACACGAGGGGACATTCTGTGCCGAGTGTTTGTAAGGTTGGGGGACATTCCGTGCCGAGTTTTTATTTATTTATTGCACGAGGGCACATTCCGTGCCGAGTATTTATTTATTTATTGCACGAGGGGATATTCTGTGCCGAGTGTTTATTTATTTATTTATTTCACGAGGGGACATTCCGTGCAGAGTGATTATTTATTTATGCACGAGGGGACATTCCGTGCCGAGTGTTTTTGGTGAGGTTATAGCACGGGGGGACATGCCGTGCTGTTTCTGTTTATTTACTTGTTCAGAATTGTTAATTCCTGCCGTTATTTATTTATTTATTTCAGTTGTTATCGTATTCTGTCATTTCAGTAAATAGTTTACCCTTTCCCCCAGCATGTTAGCTCAATTTTTGTGCTTATCTGTTATTTCTTGTCATTACTTCTTTATTACATTATTGAACTGTACATGTATTTGTTATTTGTCGTGTCCTAGCCTCGTCACTACTTCGCCGAGGTTAGGCTCGACACTTACTCAGTATATGGGGTCGGTTGTACTGATGCTACACATGCACTTCTTTATGTTGTGCAGATTACGGAGCCAGACCCAGTGGGAATTGATCGAGGGAGTATCCTTCAGTCTATAGGCGACACTGAGGTAGTCCCGCAGACGTTCGCGGGCATTGGCGTCACCTCCCTTATCTCTGTTTTTTTTTTTTTCTTGTATTTCCAAGACAGTTGTACACATTTATTTCAGACCTTTATTTTTAGTAAATCTAGACTGTTCGTGAGATTGTGATACTAGTTCTGGGGGTGTATTTAAGGAAATTTTGTAAGATTTATTATTTAGGTTGTTGAATTTCTTATCTTCGGCATTTCTAATTATAACTGTTCTAGTTTACCACTGTTATTTCAATTGTCTATAATAAATAAATAAATGTAATAATCGGAATTTTGGCTTGTCTAGCGGGTTCAACGTTAGACGCCATCACGACCTGAAGGTGGGATTTCGGATCGTGACAGAAAATGTTGAACAAACTCCTAATGATGACGCAAAACATTTTTTTGAACAGTTAGAGGAAGCTAGTCATCCATTACGGGAAGGAAGTCCGCACTCTGAGTTGTCTGTTGCAGTTAGATTACTAAGTATATAATCTGATTGGAATATTTCTCAAGCATCAATGGACTCTTTCATTGACCTTATGAGCGAACTAGTTGACCCTCATATCAACTTACCTGGTGATTTCATAAGGTAAAGAGATTGGTTTCTAAGTTAGGACTTTCGTCAATGAGAATTGATTGTTGTGAAGATGGTTTCATGTTATATTATAAAGATGATGCAAATTTAGATAGTTGTAAATTTTGCGAAAAGCCTCGTTTCAAGAGGCTTTCCAGTGGGAATATGGTCGCTATCAAGGCGATGCATTATTTACCTCTTATACCTAGGTTAAAGAGGTTATATGCTTCGATGAGTTCTGCTCCTCATATGAGATGGCACTTTGAAAATAGAAGACCACCTGGTGTTATGTTTCATCCTTCAAATGGAGAAGCTTGGAAGCACTTTGATAGGACATATCCAGATTTTGCTGGTGAACCAAGGAACATTCGGTTAGGTCTGTGTGCGGATGGATTCACACCTTTTTCTGTATTTGCGACACCATATTCATGTTGGCCTGTCTTTCTTACACCTTATAATCTACCACCCAAGTTGTGCATGACTAGTCCATATATATTTTTAAATTGTATTATCCCCGGTCCACATAATCCGAAAAGTTTGATTGATGTATATTTGCAATCATTGATTGATGAGCTAAAACAATTGTGGTATGATGGTGTCGAAACATATGACATATCAACCAAGAAGAATTTCAATTTGCGTGCTAATTTAATGTGGACAATTAACGATTTTCCTGCATATGGAATGTTTTCTGGGTGGATGACTGCTGGAAAGCTAGCTTGTCCTTACTTCATGGAAAATAGTAAAGCGTTCACTTTGAAACATGACCGAAAGCAATCATGGTTTGATTGTCATCGTCAATTCTTGCCTCCTGACCATGAGTTTAGAAGGATGAAAAATGCATTAAAAAAGAATAAAATGGAATATGATTCTCCACCTCCGATACTTTCAGGTGAGGAAATTTGGGAGAGGGTCCAGAACTTCACTAAAGTTACTGAAGCTCCACCTTATAGATTCCCCGGATACGGTGTTACTCATAATTGGACGAAATAGAGTATATTTTGGGAGTTGCCTTATTGGAAGGATAATCTTCTCCGTCACAACCTTGATGTCATGCATATTGAGAAGAATTGTTTTGACAATTTGTTCAACACAGTGATGGATGTTAAAGGTAAGACAAAGGATAACCCGAAGGCTAGAATGGACTTACAAGAATATTGTAGGTAACATGAATTATACTTGCATAAAGAAAACAATGGTAAGATATTCAAGCCCAAAGCAAGTTACACATTAACTTTGGAGAAAAGACGGCAAATTTGTGATTGGGTAACGCAATTGAAGATGCCTGAGAGTTATGCGTCGAATCTTAGAAAAAAAGTTGATATAGAGGTAGGGAAGTTGAGCCATTTGAAAAGTCATGACTGTCATGTTTTCATGGAGACCTTAGTGCCTATTGCATTTTGTGGTTTGCCTGAAAGAATCTGGAAACCCATCACAGAGATTAGTTTGTTTTTCAAAGACTTGTGTATTTCCACATTAAGGGAAGAAAACCTACTCCAGATTGATCAGAACATTCGTGTAACTTCTACTAAGATGGAAAAGATATTTCCATGTGGTCTTTTTGATGTGATGGAACACCTTCCAATCTACCTTGTACATGAGGCACGACTTGGAGGGTCTGTTCAATGCAGATGGAAGTATCCCTTTGAGAGGTAATATTATAAGTTTGATGTAATTTTCTATTTTATTTGAATGTTCTTGCTAACCTGAAATTATGTAGGACAATTGGAAAATGCAAACAATTTGTTAAGAAGAGGAATAGGATTGAAGGATCTTTATGCGAAGCTTATCTTGCAAAGGAAACTGCTCATTTTTTCTCTTATTATTTTGAGAGTAATGTGCCATGTGCTAGGAATAGGCCCAATAGGCACACAGTCGAATGTGTGAATGATCCATTATATCCGCCTATGTCCATATTCAATCAACCAGGCCGATGTTCTAAGGATGTTAGAAAGAGAAGTTTGAGTGATATGGAGTACAAGTCAGCTACACTTCATGTGTTGCTAAATTGTCCCGAAGTTGTACCATTTCTCAAGTAAGTATTGATTTAGTAGTTATAAAAATATAAAATTTACTGTGATTACATCACAATGCAACTACTAAAATTTTGATGTGTCATAGTCACTTCGTGGTTCAATTTGGCCATGATGCTGTATATACGAGATTTGATACGTGGTTCAAACAATTTGTAAGTTTATCCTTATAATATTCTAACACTATGTAGGTAAACAATGTTTGGAAGTTACGCTAACTTATGAATTTTTTTAACAATATGTAGGTAAATGATCCAAATAATGGTGTAAATCAATTTTTGAAAGATATATCTTGGGGACCTGGGCTTCAGGTCACAACAATGTCTAAGTACGTTGTGAATGGTTATAAGTTTCATACAGATGATCGCTCCAAAAATAAAAATAGCAACAACATCAGAGTGTGGGTTCAAGGTGATGATGGCAACCAAGTTGGAGATATTGATTATTATGGTGTGCTCAAAGAAATAATAGAACTAGAATATACAGGTTGGCCATATAAGAAATTGATACTCTTTAGATGCAAGTGGTTTGACCCAAATCCAACAAGAGGTACAAGAGTACACAACCAAAACAACATAATTGAGGTTAATCATACGAGGGAGTATGATCGCTATGATCCTTTCATAATTGCACATAATGTTAGGCAAGTGTATTATGCTCCTTATCCATTGCGGCGGAATAAGTCGACTGGTGGGTTGTATTAAAAACTAAGCCTGTAGGTAGGGTGGAAGTCGAGAATATGTTAGATGTTGCATATCAAAACGATATCTCCACCATTCACCAAATAGTGGACGAACGTTTAGAAAATGATTTGGAACATCATGAACACATATTGGAAGAAGTTGATATAAATGAAGTAACAATTATAGAAAATGAGGAAGAAGAATCAACTGATGGAGCTCAAACTAGTGAGGAAGAAGAATTCCAAGACGAGGAACAATACGTCGATGAGCTTTAAAAAGTTGTTTTCTTTAATAACTCTCGTTTTATAGCTAGTTTCTTATATGTTTCAATCTAGATATGTATTTTATTATGCAGATGACAGGCAAGGGTCGAGGTAACAATGACCCTACTGGTTCTCGGGGTCGAGAAAAGGCTAGGAAGGGAAAGAGGAGGGTAGAAGATAATACTCCATCTTTTCCACCCTTTTCAGAGAGGCCTATGCCTGTGCTTATGTCTTATCCTCCACCCCAGGGCTATTTTGAGTTTCCACAACATCACGAGCCTTAAACCTTTATGCAGACACCAGGTCTTTCATCACAGGGCCATAGGACTATACGTCCGACATACAGTCCAGCTGCCTCACGACCACGTGGATCGCAACCATCCGCATCGCATGGATCACAACGATCCATGTCACATCCACATGGATCATATCCATCCATGTCACAGCCACTCGAGTCACAACCATCAGTATCGCAGCCACCCTCGGTCCATCCAGCTATGTTGCAGTCATAGTGATCACAACTATCTTCATCAGCGACTCCATCTATTTCAGGCCTTCGCCCGCGAGATAGTAGCTCTGACTCCCCTACACCTTCCACACATGCCTTTGATATACATGCTTCGGATGGTGATGCTGATGATGATGAGAGGTGCATTATGATCAGTATGGCAGGATCATCATAGTCCCTGAGGGTGATGGGTAAGAGTTATTTGTAATTTTTACGTTTATTGTTTTGTACAGTTTGTACAATAGGATATAGTTTTTTTGTTGTTAAATTGCAGGTTCATCCCAAGTAATATTACTACAAGGATAATCACAAAATCCACCAGAAAACTTTATGATGGCCCTTATACGATTTGGAGTGAATTCCCATTCTCGCGGAAGGAGCAAATTTTCAATCAATTTAAGGTATAAATGTTCTTTTAAGCAGTATAATTATTTATATTTATGATATTTCTATATAATATTTAACTTTTGAAATACAGAGCAAGTGTATATAGGAACACCGCTATAGCGCGGAAGTGGCTGCAAATTTTAATCACAAAGCTCGTAAGCGGTTGTCGCATAGTTTCTCCAAAGCTAGAAAGTTGAACCAGAAGCCTGATTGGTTACTTCAAAATTTATGGGAGGATTTGAAAAGGTAATGGCTTACCGCAAAGTTCTTAGAGAAGAGCGAAGAAGGAAAGAAATCTCGCGCATCTGAGAAGGGAGGCTCCTTGCACACAGGAGGTGCGATCAGCCTAGGGACAATAAAAAGAAGATTGGTACGTATTTGCTTAATTTATTTTAATTTTCAAAGTATATCTATTCTGTTTATTAACTAAAATTTATGAGTTTTCAGGAAAAGAAGTTGGGGCGTCCCATGAACCAAGATGAGCTATTCAAGGAGACTCATATTGTTAAGAAGAAGAAAGAGACGGATCCAGAAACGTGGGTCAAGGGCCGAGCCTCGACCGTACATGTAAGTTTTCACTTTTCATTAAGTATTTTGATTTAATTTTATATAAATTTTGAAATACTAATTCAATGTAATTTTTCTTATAGGATCGCTTCACAGATGACGTGGAGGAACTGATACGCATTCAACCACCTAATGAGTCGGGCGAGCCAATCCAACCTCTGGACGAGGATGATGAAAGAATATGGATGAAGGCTGCTGGCGGTCAAAAATGGGGGGAGGTATACGAGCTTCCTACTAAGAAATTCCATCGCTATAAGTGTGGAATGCAAGGAATAGGGACTTCCTCGCAAGGCGAGCAACTTCATGGGGAGAGCCTCACTGCTATGCGGGAGACTGTGACACAGCTCACATCCGAGCTAGACGCGGCCAAGGAAAGAGAAAAACTTAGAGATGCTCAGTACCTTGGCATGAAAGCTCAGTACCATGGCATGCAAGCTCAGTACCATGGCATGAAAGCTCAACTCAAAACTCTCCTAGCTTCTGGAGCTTTTCTGATTCCCCAATCTCGTGAGTCATCGCCGGAGGCTCGACTTGAACGTGAGTGTTCTTTCCATCCTCCCCGTGATTGTTCTTCCCGTCCTTGACAAGTAGACCCTTCTCTATACCGTCTTGTATATGAAAGTTCATCAGACGGTGATGAAAATGATTTTGTACAAAACACTCCTTAACTTTTATATACTTTGAACTAGACAAATAGAACCGGTTTTGAACTAGTTGTAATAAGCGTTAACTTAGTATTATTAGTTTAATTTGTTAGTTCTATTGAACTTTAATTTGTTGGTTTTAATGTGTTTTTTGAATTGTGTTGTTATTGTTGTTGTTGTTTTTGTTGTTGTTGTTGTTGTTGTTGTTGGTATGCTGGCAGGTGGTGTAGCTTCCAAAACAGGCCTTTTATGCCAAAATTATTACCCAGAAAAGCGACCAAAGTTGGTCGCTTACCTATAATTTTTTTTTATTGAAATTAGCGACCAAGTTTGGTCGCTTTTATCTAAAAAAAAAATTAAAAAATTAAATATTGGCGACCAACTTTGATCGCTAATGAACCCAGATTTTGATATAAGCGACCAAAGTTGGTCGCTACTATATTAAAAAAAAATCCTGGAAATTAGCGACCAAGGTTGGTCGCTTATGAACCCAGATTGTTAAACATATATTTTTAAAAATAATATATATTTTAATTTAGAGACCAACGTTGGTCTCTAATTTTTAAATTTTAATAATTTAAAAAATATCGTAATTTATATATACAGACCAACTTTGGTCGGTAAATTTATATTATTAAAATATTGTACCGACCAAAGTTGGTCGCTATTTTGTATACACTGAATATTTGGTCCTTTTACCTTAGCGACCAAAGTTGGTCGCTAAGGTAAAATGACCACCAATATATCAACCAAACGTGTTGGACGCGTTTTGGTCGGTATATTGAGATAAGAGACCAACTTTGGTCGTTTTTTGTGCTCGCTAATTAGCGAATTTCTAGTAGTGTACCATGGACAAGAAGCGGCTACAACCGAAACACAAGTACATCTTTAAATCCATCTCCCGTCGATCTCAGCAACGTCAGCAACCAACATCTGTACGTAAGATGCAAAAGTGTAGTATGAGTACAACCGACCCCATGCTCAATAAGTAACAAACCTAACCTTAGGTTGAAAGTAATGACGAGCTGGAACAAAGGTCGGGTCTAACACCAATAGCCAGCAGCAGTTCATAACAATATACTAAAAGTAATAAAAGAAGTATCTCAGAAATAAAATGCTCAGCTCGTTCACAGTTTCAGAAATAGGCATGCTTTTCAAGTATCTTAGTGAAACCTAAATCTTTTACCGAAATTGCCAAAAATATGAGTAAGTTTGAAAACTGTATTTTTTTTCCTAAAATCCTTTCAAGAATCAATAAGATGTTTCATTTTCAGATAGCATGAGGAAAGTACATCTCTATGCCTACATGTCAAGATACAGGTAAAATAAAAAATGTCACCAAAGCCGGGCAGCAGAAGGAAATGTATCTCTATGCATGTATCTCAGTAGGCATGTCAAATGCAATGCATCTTAGTGATGAATTGGTGTACTCATAATCTTAGAGTACTCAATCCCACTGTCTCCATTCTCTCTCACCATACTCAATATTCAGCACACTCAATCACTCAGCACTGTACGATACCTGCTGCAGCGTGGGAGCCCGTTCCACATATAGCCATAAGACCCGTATATATATATATATAGCCATAAGGCCCGTTCCAGCGTGAAACCGTCCACATATATATAGCCATAAGGCCTATTGCGGCATGCAAACTGATCCCCCCCACATATATATATAAAACTGCAAGCACTGGGAGTGTGTAGACTCCGTATGGGCTCCTTTAGCCCAAGTGTTATCATAAATCAGTAAAACCTGTTGCGGTGTGCAGCCCGATCCCATAAATATAATCAATATAACATGCTGTGGCGTGCAACCCGATCCGATATCACTCTAACTCAGGCCCTCGATCTCACTCATTTATCAATCTCTCCAGTCTCTCCCTTACAGGCTCATAAATGTCATGAAACTAGCCCGGAAATGATGATCGATGCATCAATAAATAACAACAGAGACTGAGATATGATATGCATATGAATACGTATGATTGAGTATGTAAGTGCAATGAAAGCAGATAGCTCAACAACAGAAATGACCTCAGTGGGTCTCAACAGAATAATCATGTAGCCTAGATAGGGTTTCTAACATAGATCACAACTCAAGAGAGTAAGTACTTAGAAATTTCATGGTTATAGGTAAGGCAGTTAACTACATAGTACCACAGAAATAGCGGAGTCATAATTCACATGGTGAACGCCCACACGCCCGTCACCTAGAATGTGAGACACCTCAATCCCAAACACATAACATGTAATTCGGGGTTTCATACCCTCAACACTAAGTTTAGAAGCGTAACTTACCTCGAATAAGCCAAATTCCAATACTGAGCAAGCCAAGCGATGCTCTAAGAATTCCATCTTGCGCGTACCGGCCTCCGAACGACTCAAAACTAACTAAAAGAAACTCAAATACATCAAATAATTCCAAAGAAAGCAAACCCAATCGATAAAGGTCGAATCTTTAATTAAAAACCCAAAATCGGCCAAAAGCCCAACCTGGGTCCATACCTCGGAACCCTAAAATATTTACCAAATCCGATAATCCATTCAATTACGAGTCTAACCATACTAGTTTCACTCAAGTCCGACACCAAATCGATGTTCAAAACTCAAAAAATCTCATTATGAAACTTTAGGCCAAAACCCCCAATTTCCTCTTTGAAATTCATCTACCAAAAGCTAGAATAAAAGATAAATTCATGAAATATAAAAAAAATTGAGTAGAGAACACTTACCCAATTCATATGATGAAATTTTCTTCAATAATCGCCTCAATCCGAGCTCCATAGCTCCAAAACTGTAAACAATGGCCGAAACCCTCGAATAGAATTCTTATAATCTGCCCAGACGTCCCTCTTTTGCGAATGTGGAAAACCCATTGCCTTCGCGATGAACAAAATCACACAACACAAAAGACTCTACGCGTTCATGGCATAGTCCTCACGAACGCGATGCACATCATGACAAAACCTTCGCGAACGCGAAGACATTTCCTCCAGCTCCTCAACTTCAGATCTATGTAAGCGCGACTCCCAATCGTGAACGCGGAACCCAATCAGCTCACCTTTCACGAACACATTCCTTATATCGTGTCCGCGAAGAACAATATTTGCAGCCGACCAAATTATAGTTCGTGATCGCTGTTACATCTCGCATTTCGTATGTTAAAGTTTTGCCTTTACTTAATCGACGTAGACTCGAGGATGATATTATCTTTAGGTTAACGTATTTATGATATTTATAACAAGTGATAAGTAAGTTCCATGAAGGGTAAAGTATACACGAATTAAATAAAATGAGTTTCGTTGAAGGTTGTCGATTTGGGATAAAATACGGTCCGAGCTATAATACCCGATATTTATGGGCTAATGCCATACAAGGTACCCCACGACCACGATATTAGGATACATAAAATATATTAAAAGTGAATAGCATTTTAAGCATGTTGAGATAATTCTTAATTATGTGGGTAATTGATTAATTATTGGGTAATTAATTAAAAGTGGGATAAAATTTAACCCTCTCCAACGTGGCAATCATCCTTTACACTTAAATGACTAAGCATTAAATATTATAAGGTGTCACACTTTGAGAAAGAAGTGTGACACCAAGCTTAATTGTGGGGCCACCTAAAAAGAGTTGAACACTAACTACAATGTCTTATGAAATAATTCTCACAAACACTTTCCATAACTTCATTAACTTAATTTCTCTTAAAGCTTCTGTTAGGAATGACAATCTTAATCTCTTCAAAGTTCAACAAAATTTTCCATACATTTTAATGTCATTTTATAAAGATCTAAATTCAAGCTTCTCATAGTTACTTAAGGAGAGGTTTAGACCAAGATAGTTTTTGCATAAGTAACGATATTTTCATATAACGGGTTCCGTATTTTGTCGTAATTAACTTGTGTTAGAGGAGTATTAAGAGAATCGACTCAGGTATGTTAATGTATTCCTTCTTTCTTTTTGGCATGATCTATACGACACAAACAAAATGAGTAAATGCACAACTTCCATAAATTACTCTATTCTAGAAATGCTAGAGATGCGTATATTCTTGTTTTCCCATAAGTCTTATTATTCTATCGTTTGTTCATGGGTCTCAGAAAATACGAAAGTTGATAAAGTCTATTTCATGATATTAATCAGAGGCATAATGGTCTTATGACACTCAGAAAGATTTTATTAACATACTTATCATGCATTGAATCATTTACATTGACCCATGACCAGATGACGTTATATATGCGTATATATATAATATATGTAAATGGGACATTTGAAAAAATTACAGCATTGTATACGCACCACCACCCGATCAACTGGTATATATTAATGATTTTGCCCACAGTGACCGAGATGATATGATGGGATGCCCTCAGAGGCTTGATGATGTTATGTACACCTATACCTATGCATGACACGCCATTTACACGCATGTGCATGAAATTTTAAATGTTTCAGGATTTATAAAGTTATTTAGACTTACAAGCGGAATTCTTGATTCCATGTTTCATCTATGTCTGTTATGTACTAATTTTCATGCCTTACATACTCAGTACATTATTCGTATTGATGCCCTATTTCCCAGGGCTATCGTTTTATGCCTGCAGGTACAGGTAGACAAGAAGACGGCCCCCCTTCTTAGAATCCTTGATCAGCAAGAGTTGGTGTGCTCCATTTGATCCGGAGCTGCTTTGGATTTTGATACGATAGGTTTATTTACATATATGGGTATAACAGAGCCTAGTCCCGTCCTTGTACAATTGTATATTCTGTTAGAGGTCTGTAGACAGTCATGTATAGTTGGGTAGTATGTGGCCTTGTCGGCTTTCAGTTTTGGGGCAGGTTTTCTTCGCACATGTTATTATAGTAATTCAGCAGATGTTATTCATGTTCATATATTAGTCTCATGCTTAAGGGTGTTCGGCATGTAGGATTTGGGCATCCGTCATGTCTCATCGGTTTGGGTCGTGACAAAAGTCATATCAGAGCAGTTGTGTCCTAGGGTTGTCTACAGGCCGTGTCTAGTAGTGTCTTGTTTATGGGTGTGTTGTGCACCACAATTATAGAGAGGAGGCTACATGACATATAGGATGTTATCCTTTCTTTTTATCTCAGATCGTACGAAATAAGAATTCATGTTCCTAACAATATGTTATATATTCAGCGATTCATCCAAAGACTACAGCCGCCCAGAAGGGAAAGTCCGTGGCTGGTGAGATTACTAGTCGAGCGCCACGAGTGACTATGGCTTGGGGAGAGTCTCATAGTGAGATTCCATCTCATACTTCACATACCCCGCCCTCTCCAGGAGAGCTCAGAGGGCACCAGCTCTAGTGCCCTCCCTGTACGTTCAGCCCCTCAGCCGGATGCACCGGGTCAGGAGATAAGGGATTCTATTAAGCTATTAATTCGATTAGTAGCCGCGCAAGCTCGGCGTTAGAAAGTAGGTATTGGTCATGTGGATAGGTCCGTCAGCGTGAGGGTTTGTGATTTCATTAATTTGGACCCTCCGGTATTCACTGGAGCAGATCCAAATAAATACCCTCATGTGGTTATTGATAGAATGCAGAGGACGTTGAGAGTAATGAAGGCCACTACGACTGAGTCAGTTGAGCTAGCTTCTTAT
Organism: Nicotiana paniculata; assembly: GCA_005239505.1. NCBI lineage: Eukaryota > Viridiplantae > Streptophyta > Magnoliopsida > Solanales > Solanaceae > Nicotiana > Nicotiana paniculata. The sequence continues at coordinate 25,426 of ML328680.1, forward strand.
AGACTTCAGGATGTTGCAGTTAATTGGTACGAGTCTTGGGAGTTTTCCAGAGGTGAGGATGCCCTTCCAGCAGTATGGCAGGAATTTACAGAAGCTTTTCTTCGTCATTATCTTCCGCCAGAACTTAGACGGGCCAGAGTTGATAGGTTCTTGACCCTTCAGCAGGGTAACATGAGTGTTCGAGAATACAATCTTCAGTTTGATTTGTTGTCTAGGTATGCTCCCACTATTGTATCTATGATGGAGGATCGGGCTCATCGGTTCGTGATGAGGTTAGAGCCGCACTTTCTTAACAATTGTATGTCGGTCTCACTTTAGCCATACATGGATATTTCTCATACTCAGGCATACACTCAGGGTGTAGAGGAGCGTAAGCAGAAACAGAGAGCCGATTATGAGCATGATAGGGCCCAAAATAAGAGAGCGAGGTCTTTGAGTCCTTCTAGTGAGTTTCGAGATGGTCAAAGACCACAATACCCGAGCTATCCAGCCCAGCCATCGGCTAGCGCGCCCCCTCAGTTTGGGGGTAAGAGATTTGATCTTCCACATATTCAGGGCCTGATCAGAATTTCAGGGCCTCAGGTTCTCATTATAGGGTGAGTCAAGTCAGATGAGGCCGCCCTTGCCACGATGTGCTCAGTATGGTAAGCAGCATGCCGGGCAGTGCCGTATGGGATTGGGTGTTTGTTATACTTGTGGTTATCCGGGCCATATTATGATGGATTGTCCGACAAGAGGTGATGCAAGCATAGCTTAGCCAACAGGATATGTAGCTGGTTTGTCATCATCAGTACGCCCCCTGGGCAAGGTTCACAAACACCAATGAGTCTTGGTAAGGCAGAGGAAGAGCATCTAGCTCGATCGGTCCTCAAAACCGCATTTATGCGTTGGCAGGACGATAGGATCAGGAGTCATCGCCTGATGTTGTTACATGTATATTATCAGTCTCCTCATATGATGTATATGCACTGATTGACCCAGGTTCCACCTTATTATATGTTACTCCGTTGGTTTCTAATAAGTTCGGAATAAAACCTGAATTGGTTAAACCTTTTGAGGTGTCTACATCTGTTGGGGACTCAGTGGTAGCTAAGCAAGTATATAGGGGTTGTATAATAGTGGTTCATAGTCGATCTACCGTAGCGGACTTAATCGAGTTAGATATGGTAGAATTTTATGTTATAATGGGTATGGATTGGTTGGCTTCTTTTCATACCAACGTTGATTGTAGATCAAAGATAGTCCGATTTCAATTTCCAGGGCAACCCGTTTTGGAGTGGAAAGGTAATACAGCGTCGCCGAGAGGTAGATTTATTTCCTATCTCAAGTCAAGGAAGATGATCAGAAAGGGTTGTATTTATCACTTGGTTCGGGTTCAGGATATGGAAGTAGAGTCACCAACCTTTCAGTCCATCCCTGTGGTTAATGAGTTTCTCGATGTTTTTCCTGATGAGCTTCCGGGTCTTTCGCCAGAGAGAGAAATTGAGTTTGCTATTGACCTACTACCAGATACTCATCCAATATCTATTCCTCCCTATAGAATGTTCCCCGCAGAGTTGAAAGAGTTAAAGGAACAACTAAAAGACTTTCTTGAAAAAGGCTTTATCATACCTAGTATATCACCGTGGGGAGCACCTGTGTTATTTGTGCGGAAGAATTATGGTTCCTTACAGATGTGTATTGATTATAGACAATTGAATAAGTTGATGATCAAGAATAAGTACCCGCTCTCGAGGATTGATGATTTATTTGATCAGTAGCAAGGTGCCAAGTGTTTTTCAAAGATAGACTTGAGGTTCGGGTACCATCAGGTAAGGGTTAAGGAGGAGGATATTCCGAAGACATCATTCAGAACCAGACACGGGCACTTTGAGTTTCATGTTATGTCGTTCAGTTTGATCAATGCCCCAACAATATTCATGGATTTGATGAACCTTGTGTTCATGCCTTTTTATATTTGTTTGTAATTGTATTTATCGATGATATATTGGTGTATTCTCGTTCAGAGGCTGAGCATGCATATCATTTGCGTACTGTGCTCAGAGTTCTACAAAAAGGGAAGTTGTATGTAAAATTATCTAAATGTAAATTCTGGTTAAACTCTGTAGCTTTCCTTGGGCATATCATTTTGAGTGAAGGTATCCGATTTGATACACAAAATATTGACGACACCGATGGAAGTTCGTAACTTTCTCGGTTTGGCAGGTTATTGATGTTTAGCTTAAAGTGTATATATTTCTATGTATATCGCCTCATATTTTACTTTTGTTTCGTGAGTTTTAGATGTTAAATGTGATGATTTATATTAATTTGAAGTGTTTTTATGTGTAGGAATGATTCGGGATCAATTGGGCGCGAAACACACGAAACTAGAGCCAAAACGCAAAATAGGACAAAAAGCGATTTTGGGCGCCACTTGTGGTGCTGGAGGCAAACAGTTTATGAGGGGCAGCGCCTTGGTGGGCACTCGGCGCTAGCCAGCGCGCCGGTGACAAGAATTTTTCCTATTTTGCCCGGGACACAGTTATTTCGGCCCTAAACCTATCCAACACGTATAAAAGCAAGTGTAAGCTTATTTTTGAGGGGTTGGACGCCACTTTGGAGGAAAAACGCACACATAATTCCTAGGGAGCGAAGGATTCTAAGTGTAAGCTTATTTTTGAGGGGTTGGGCGCCACTTTGTTTGATTTAAGCATGAGTGGCTAAAAATCTATTGCTCTGGGGTTGTGATTTAGCCATGAATATTGTTGTTCGACATTAGTTTAACCTTGATTTTAATTCACTCAATATATGATTGTTTCATCAATTCTGTGTTTAATTGCTTCATTGTCTGGCCAACAGTTAGGTTCTATATACTATCTATGTTATGCTTGGGAAAACCGTATATAGATTAGAGAAGAATTGAAGAGAGCGCGATATTAACCCTTCAAGGGAGCGGATTTGTGGTTAGGATAGGAATATACCTGGTCACCCTGCTTAATTAAATATCATAATTTTAGTGCGTTCTAATAGATTAATTTCATAGGAATATAGGCGTTAATATACTGAGAATAGGCGAGTAGTGCTTCAGGAAAAGGCTATGAGAGCATTTATCGATTAATTAGCAACCATGAGTGAATTATATTAAAGGCCGAGTTAATTAGAACACAATACGAATGGTGAATCGATCACAGCCCTGGAATATTTGTCTCTATTAAATACACAAAAATCAACTCGTTACTTGATAATTAGTTATTTCTTAGAATCGTAGTATAATATAGTTACATTCCTGGATTTTTATTTTGGCTTGATTGAATAACAATTATAATGATTTAGTAAGTAGTTTACACAAGTCTCTGTGGGTTCGACACTCGATTTATCATTATATTACTTGTACGACCACGTATACTTGCGTGTGCATTTGGGACCAACAAGTTTTTGGTGCAGCTGCCGAGGACTTGAATATAGATTACTTTCTAATTTTCACTTTAATTGTTTATTTCATCTAGTCTAACGTTACTTGATCTTTGCTCTAATATCAGGAACTTCGATTGAATGCGTAGGGTCAGAAGCCAGGACAGACTTGACGGCTTTGACCCCGAACTTGAGAGAACATTTCACAGGAGGTTGAGGGAAGCAAGGGATACATACAATATTCATGACCTCATTCAATTTCCTATGAACATGGCAGAGGAACAACACATGATTGTTCAGGAGGTAGCAATGCCCAGTATTGCTAATGTTACCTCCAACATCGTGAAGCCCAGAATCACTGGGCACTTTGAGCTGAAACAGAGCATGATCCAGCTACTTCATGCAAACGGGCAGTTTATGGGTCTCCCACACGAGGATCCACATCAGCACATTCTGAACTTATTGGAGATTAGTGATACTTATATCACTAACGGCGTCACGCTAGATTATGTGATGCTCACGCTTTTCCCATTCTCTTTGTTGGGAGAAGCAAAGTGATGGCTAAAGGCAGAACCAACTAATTCCATTAAAACATGGAACGATTTGGCGAGAAAATATCTGGCAAGGTTCTTCCCTTCAGGAAAGACTGCAAAGAAGAAGTGAGATAGTCTCCTTTAAACAGAAAGCAGGAGAATCTTTATATTCAGTATGGGAAAGGTTCAAGGGGCTACTCAGAGACCGTCCTCATCAAAATCAGACAAACGAGGTGTTAGTTCACACTTTCATTAAGGGGATCCATCCCCAAACAAAAATTATGGTAGATGCAGCACCTGGAGGTCAGCTATTGGAGAAGAATTATGATGAAATATTTGAATATTGAATAAACTCTCCAAAAGCAATCCAGACTGGCAAGGTGAGATGGGAAGGAATGTGGTTCAAAAGTCACCAGGGGTTCTTGAACTAGATGTTGTCTCAGCATTGTCAGCTCATATCTCTACATTGAATAACCAAGTCAATCAGATGACCTTGATCATTAACAAGCAACAGTCTCAACCACTGCAACAAGCCCCGCCAGTGCAACCAGTACAACAAATTCAGGTATTTTGTGAAGTCTGTGGAGAGGGTCACATGAGCAATCTATGCCCAGCAAATCCAGAGTCTGTATATTTTGTGGGTAATGTAAATCGAGGCCAAACAAATCAGTATGGGGACACTTACAATCCCAACCGGAGGAACCACCCAAATTTCTCTTACGGTGGAAATCAAGGCAATCAGAATCAGTATCAGCCTCAAGCACCTCAATAACAATACATACCACCTCAGGTTGAAAAACAAGCTAGCCTTGAAGAGATCATGAAGAGAATGATAAAAAACCAACTTGCTTTCAATCAGAAAATAATGGTTGATCACCAGGCCCAAGCAACAACAATGAGAAACTTGGAACGTCAAATGGGGCAACTTTCCAGTTCCCAAAATACCAGACCAGTAGGAGATCTTCCTAGTGATACTAAGCCTAATGCTAAGGCTCAAGTCAATGCAATTACCTTGAGAAATGTAAGAATACTAGAAGAAGCTCCAAAAACAAAGAAGAATACAGCTCATCCTGAAGGAGAATTAGTTCCCTAGCCAGTTGATGGGAAGGAGAAAGATGATAAAGGACCCGAGCCAGTAATTAAACAAGGCCACCACATCCGTTTCCACAAAGACTGCAGAAGCAAAAAGATGATGCTAAGTACAAGAGATTCCTAGATATGTTGAGCCAAGTGAGTGTGAATTTTCCTTTGGTGGAAATTTTGCAAGAAGTGCCTAAGTATGCAAGGTATCTCAGAAATATTGTGGGAAATAAATGAAGACATGTAAAGTTCGAAACAATTGTACTTACTAAAGAGTGCAGTGCAAGGGTTCAGAGTAAACTCCTTCCTAAGTTGAAGGATCCTGGGAGTTTCACAATTCCTTTATCTCTTGGAAAACAAGAAGTTGGTAGAGCCCTGTATGATTTAGGGGCTTGTATAAATTTGATGCCCTCTTCTTTGTTAAAGGAACTCAGATTGGGGGTGCTTATACCTACCTTAATCACTTTACAGTTAGCAGATAGGTCACTAGTTATGCCAGAAGAAATTATTGAGGATGTGTTAGTTCGAGTGGGAAAGTTTATTCTCTCTGCTGACTTTATTGTCCTTGATTACGAGGCAGATGAGGAAGTGCCCATTATTTTGGGGTGACCATTCTTAGCTACTGGTGGATCAATTACTGATGTGAGGGCAGGGAATTTAAAAATGAGAGTTGACGATGAGGAGGTCACTTTTAATGTGTACAAGGAACTTAAACTCCCAAAGCATTATGAGGACCTGTGCATGATTACTGTGGTCCACGTGAAGGGGATAAAGCAGAGTCCTTATGTGAATGACAGTGATTCAGAGGAGGTGGTGTTGTAAGCTGAGGGTGTAAAGATAATTGAGAAAAGAGCCAGAGATGAAAAAGGAGACCCGTTAAGAGCGTGCAAAAAGGCTAGGCTTCATGGGAGAAAGAAGAAGAGAAAGCGCCCAGCCTGAGCAGAGTAGCAGAGTCGTGCCATGAGTATAAATAAGGTGCTTGTTGGGAGGCAACCCATCCTGTATATCTTTATTTTAAGTGTCGAGTATTGTGTTGTTTTTATTTTGCAGAGTAGGGGAAGTCTGAGTACCCAAAGTTGAAGCTGCGGGGCATGTTTGAGCTTAAGTCTGGGGTCATCCCGACTCTAAAGATTGAGAATCATGTCCAAGCTAGGCCCGAGAGGGTCTCAGAGAGTATTTCTCACCCTTGTTTTAATATTTTTCTTTGTGATCATGCATCGAGGACTATGCATAACATAAGTGTGGGGTGGGGAAACTACTTTCTGAAGTGAAGTGTAATTGTATAAAATTATTATTCTTTTTAGTTAAGAAGCGAATAGAAAAATAAAAAAAAAAGAAAAAGCTCGGATTTTTCCCAACGATGGATCTGTTGGACAATTTTCTTGAGGGATAAAGTTCGATTTAGAAACACCAAAAAGATTTTTTATTTTTTTCTTAGGATAGGTAGGTAGTATCCCTTGTTTTTTCTTTGGGCACCGGTTCTTTTCCAAGGGTGTAACTTGAACCGGACACTTAATTTTTTTTTTGAGTAGTTAGGAAGAAACTGAGTAACTTAGAAATACCCTATGACATGTTTGGTGCTAGCATATTAGGTTATGACATACATTCTGCTTTCCCTTGTATTTGCTTTGACTTGTGATGCCTAAGAAAATTAAATAGCCTATTGTGTGACGCCTTAGCTCAGTTGCTTGACTTGTATACTACATAGTGAAATATTGCTTAATTCTCTCAATTTTGTGTGCTTGCTTGACTTGAGAGTTGAATAAAACCGATGTTATTGAGTCATGTTCAATGTGTGAGTGAGGTTTAGTGATTTTCTATGCTATCCTGTGTAGTCTAGAACTTGCCCCGTGTGTTAATCGAAGCGAAATTGTAGGTTATGCTAGTCTAGGAGATGACGTAGGCATTTTCTTGTTTGATCATGGATGTGCTTGTCACATAAGAATTAAATTTTCCACTGCTATCCCCTTTGAGCCTTTTGACCTTTTCTTTGGTACCCACATTACAAGCCGTACCCCTATTTTGTTCTTAAATTGAGGTTTTTGCACCTTTTCCTACTAAGGCACTTAGTTTCTAAAAGAAGTAAGGTGAGATATTGAGGAGTAGCTTTTGGGTGGAGCCATGGAAGGGCCCGTTGGTGCACTAAAATTGTATTCAAAAGTCACTAGCCATTATCTTCATGTACGAAGTGTGTGTAGGAAAGAAAGAGAAAAAAATGATAGTAAAAGTATGAACAAAAAGATACACACCTCCAATTTTTATTAATTTGTGCTAGTAAAAATATAGAAGTGCTTAGTTGAAAAAGGGCTATGTTGAATATGAATTGTGGCAAGGGAATTTGTTGAGAAGAATATGTGTTGATTTGTGAAAGTAGTGTATTAAAGTGCTTAGGAGGGTTAGTCACTATTCCTAAATATATCCTACCCGTCCCTTAGCCTACATTACAACCTTAAAAGTCCTAATTATCCTAGATTTGGCTAACTTGAATTTGTAGAGATCTACACTAAGGGCAAGCTTATGGTACGACCACGGGATGCATATGAATTCTTTGTGAGAGTGAGTGAATTTTTTCAATTGTGTGATGTCCTTAAATTATGTTCAAAAGCATATTTGAATGTGTGGACTAGTTATATTAACTCTTTTGTTGTTGGTGAGGGCACATGATCTCATGAACGATTGGTAATGTTGTAAACTTTCTTATTGGGTAGGTGCGTGAATTGAGAGGGCTTAGTGGTTCCAAGTCGAATCTTGAGGTTTGGTGGTTGCAAATAAGTTGTTGGTATGATTGATTAAATTGTTATACTTGGGTATGTTTAAACAAGGGGAAGAATGTGAAATTTTGTATGTTCATACTTGATTGTCGGTATCGATCATAGTCAAGGGATAAGGTGTGTGATTGAAAATTAAAATACTCTTTGAAAATGAAATTTGTACGTGTTGAAGGGTAGTAGAATTTTCTTCCTTTTCAGCACCTTTGACAAAGTTGACTCAGAAGGGAGCAAAGTTTCAATGGACTTATGCTTACGAATAGAGTCTCCAGGCATTGAAGGACAGATTGACTTCTGCACCGGTTCTAACGCTCCCAGAAGGGACTGATGGTTATGTTATCTGTTGTGATGCTTCAGGCATTGAATTGGGTTGTGTGCAGATACAGCATGGTAAGGTTGTAGCTTATGTTTCTAGACAACTGAGAAAGCACGAGAATAATCACCCTACCCACGATTTAAAGTTAGCCGCAGTAATTCATGCACTAAAGATGTGGAGGAACTAAATGTATGGAATTCATATTGATATCTATATGGATCATAAGAGCCTCCAGTATATCTTCAAGAAAAAGGAATTGAATTTACGTCAAAGGATATGGTTGGAGCTACTTAAAGAATATGACGTTGATATTTTATACCATCCGGGGAAGGCGAACATAGTAGCCGACGCCCTCAGCCGTAGATCTATGGGTAGCCTGTCATATTTACAGCCAGAAAAGAGGGGAATAGCCCATGAGGTTCATTTCTAGCTAGTCTTGGAGTTCGATTACTGGACTCAGGTGATATTGGAATTACTATTCAGGATACGACAACATCCTCTTTAGTAACTGAAGTAAAGGAACGCCAGTACGAGGATCCTGTGTTAGTTCATTATAGGGATATCATCCCTTAGAAGGAGAAGACACCGTTTGAAATTTCAGAAGATGGGTCCTCAGATATCGAGGACGATTATGTGTCCCTAATATTGTAGGGATGCATCGGCAGGTTATGGGAGAAACTCACTATTCTCGTTATTCTATCCATCTAGGAGCGACAAAGATGTATCATCATATCAGGGAAGTAGATTGGTGGGACGGAATGAAAAAGGATATAGCGGAGTTTGTTGCTCAGTGTCCTAAATGTTAGCAGGTTAAGATTGAGCATCAAAAACACGGTGGATTATTGAAGGCTATGAAGATTTCGACTTGGAAATGGGAAGTAATCAATATGGATTTCATCGTAGGCTTACCTCGTACCCAGTGTAAGTTCGATTCGATATGGGTGATTGTTGATAGGCTCACAAAGTTAGCCCATTTTCTGCCCGTTAGGACTACATATTCCGTAGAGGATTATGCAAGGGTTTATATTAAAGAGATAGTACGACTGCATGGTATCCCTGTATCCATTATCTCAGATAGATGAGCTCAATTTAAAGCCAACTTCTGGAGGTCCTTCCAAAAAGGACTGGGGACTCAGGTAAGTCTTAGTACAACATTTCATCCCCAGATAGACGGACAGGCTGAGCGTACTATACAGACACTTGAGGATATGTTACGAGCTTGTGTGATAGACTTCAAAGGTAGCTGGGATAATCATCTGCGGCTTATTGAGTTCGCATATAATAATAGTTACCATTCCAGTATTCAAATGGTTCCATATGAAGCTCTTTACGGATGGAAGTGTAGGTCGCCTATAGGGTGGTTCGATGTTGAAACCACGTTAGTAGGACCAGAATTGGTACAACAGGCAATCGAGAAAATTAAGATTATATAGGAGAGGCTATTAGCACCTCAAATCCGTCAGAAGTCTTATGCAGATAATAGACGGCGAGACTTGGAGTTTCAGGTTGATGACTGGGTATTCCTAAAGGTATCACCGATGAAAGGTGTTATGAGGTTCGGTAAGAAAGGAAAACTTATCCCTCGGTACATTGGACCATATAGGATCATACGCAAGGTAGGCTAGGTAGCATATGAGTTAGACTTGCTTTCGGACTTGGAGTCTGTACATCCAGTCTTTCATGTGTCTTTGCCCGTAAATGTATCGGGGATCTTTCCAGAATCGTGTCAGTTCGTGACGTTCAAGTCATAGAGAAGCTATCATATGAAGAAACTCCTATTTCTAGATTAGACAGACATGTTTGGAGATTGAGAACTAAAGACGTAGCTTCAGTAAAAGTACTTTGGAGAAACAAGAATGTGGAAGAAATGACTTAGGAGGATGAAGAAGACATGAAGTCTAGATATCCCTACTTATTTCCTCTTCTAGAAAAGGGTCCGACTGAGACATCACAACTTTAAGGTACGTGTATGGATTCTTGTGTTAGTTATTTTCATTGGTCGTGTGAGGCCATTGCCGTTATTGATGATTGTGGTCCTATGTGGTGTTGAATTATTGAGTTCTACAGGAAGGGTTGGTAGTAGTATTGTTACAAAGGAACCTCTGCCAACGTTTTATAGATCTCGGGGAGTTAAACATTTGAGGACGAATGTTTCTAAGGGGGGAAGGATGTTACATCTCGCATTTTCGTATGTTAAAGTTTCGCCTTCAGTTAATCGAAGTAGACTCGGGGATGAGATTATCTTAAGGTTAATGTATTTATGCTATTTATAACAAGTGATAAGTAAGTGCCATGAAGGGTAAAGGATACACGAATTAAAAAAAATGTGTTTCTTTGACGGTTATCGATTTGGGAAAAATATGGTCCGAGCTATAATACCCGATCTTTATGAACTAATACCATACAAGGTACCCCACGATCGCGATAGTAGGATACGTAAAGCATATCAAAAGTTAGTAGTATCTTAAGTAAGTTGAGATAATTCTTAATTATGTGGGTAATTGATAACTATTGGATAATTAATTAAAAAGTGGGATAAGATTTAACCCTCCCAACGTGGCAATCATCATTTACACTTAAATGACTAAGCATTAAAGATTGTAAGGTGTCACACTTTGAGAAAGAAGTGTGACACCAAGCTTAATTTTGGGGCCACCTAAAAAGAGTTGAATAATAACTACAGTGTCTTATGAAAGAATTCTCACAAATACTTTCCATAACTTCATTAACGTAATTTCTCTTAAAGACTGTTAGGAATGACAATCTTAATCTCTTCAAACTTCAACAAAACTTTCCATACCTTTTAACGTCATTTTCTAAAGAACTAAATTCAAGCTTCTCATAGTTACTTAAGGAGAGGTTTCGGCCAAGATAGTCTTTGCATAAGCAACGAGCTTTTCATACAACGTGTTCCGTATTTTGTCGCAATTAACGTGTGTTAGAGGAGTGTCAAGAGAATCGACTCATGTATGTTAAGGTTATCCCTTCTTTATTTTTGGCATGATCTTTACGACACAAACAAAATGAGCAAATGCACAACTTCCATAAATTACTCTATTCGTAGAAATGCTAGAGATGCGTATATTCTTGTTTTCCCATAAGTCTTATTATTCTATCGTCTGTCCATGGGTCTCAGAAAATACGTAAGTTGAAAAGTCTATTTCATGATATTAATCAGAGGCATAATAGTCTTATGACACTCTGAAAGATTTTATTGACGTACTTATCATGCATTGCAGTCATTTACATTGACTCATGAACATATGACGTTATATACGCGTATATATGTATATGGGACATGGAAAATATTACGGTGTTATATACGCACCACTACCTGATCAGCTGGTATATGTTGATGATTTTGCCCATAGTGACCGAGATGATATGATTGGATGCCCTCAGACACTTTTGGAGATGTTATGTACACCTATAACTATGCATGACACGACATTTACACGCATGTACATGACATTTTAAATATTTCAGGATTTACAAAGTTATTTAGACTTACATGCAGAATTATTTATTCCATGTTTCATCTACGTCTGCTATGTACTTTTCATTCCTTACATACTCAGTAGATTATTCGTACTGACGCCCTATTTCCCGGGGCCTGCGTTTCATGCCCGCAGGTACAGGTAGACAAGAAGATGGTCCCCCTTCTTAGGATCCTTGATCAGCAAGAGTTGGTGTGCTCCATTTGATCCAGAGCTGCTTTGGATTTTGGTATGATTGATTTGTTTAATATATGGGTATGACGGAGCCCAGTCCCGTCCTTGTATAGTTGTATATTCTATTAGAGTTCTGTAGACAGTCATATATAGTTGGGTAAATGTCACCTTGGACATATAGTTGTCTATAGCAGCCTTGTCGGCTCGCCCCAAGTTATTTCGCATGTATATGTATGTATGTATATATGTATATATATATATATATATATATATATATATATATATATATATATATATATATATATATATATATNATCTTTATATATATATATATATATATATATATCTTTTGGGACTGGTTTTCTTCACGCATGTGATTCTCATAATTCAGCAGATGTTATTCATATTCATATATTAGTCGCATGCTTAAGGGTGTTCGACATGTAGGATTCGGGCACCCGTTGCGGCCCATCAGTATGGGTCGTGATAATCGCGGCTAGACCTTCGCGATCGCGAAGAACACCAAACATCAGATATTTTCAAAAACCAGCAATAACAACACGGTCCAAAATAGTCCGGAACTCACCCAAAATTCACCCGAGCCCCTCGAGATCCCGTCCAGACATATCAACAAGTCCCATAACATAACATGGACCTACTTGAGGCCTCAAAAAATACATAACAGCATCGAAACGACGAATCACAACTCAAATCACACTTAAATGAACTTTGAACTTTCAACTTCCATGACTCGTGTCGAAACATAGCAAATCAATTCGGAATGAACCCAAATTTTGCACAGAAGTCCCAAATAATATAACAAAGCTATTCCAACTTCCGGAACCACAATCTGATTCTGATATCCACAAAGTCAACTCTCGGTCAAACTTTTGAACTATCCAAACCTTCAAATTTCTAATTTTCGCTAATTTGTACTGAAACCTTCTAGAAACATCAAAATGCAAATTCGGGTGTACGCCCGAGTTCAAAATCACCATCTGGACCTACTGGAACTATCAAAACTTTTTTCCGTGGTCAAGTTCACAAAAAGTCAAACTTGGTCAACTCTTTCAATTTAAAGCTTCTTAATTGAGAATCATTCTTTCAAATCAGTTCCGAATAACCTGAAAACCAAAATCGATGATTCACATAAGTCATAATATATCATACAGAGCTACTCATGCCCGTAAACTACCGAGCAAAGTACAAATGGTCAAAACGACCGGTCGGATCGTTACACTTTGTCTAAACGGATAGAGTTCAACAAATTTTGTATATATACAAAACTTTAACTTTGAGGTCCAAGCCTTATTAATGGTAAGATGGAAAATTCGTTTTGTATATATTTAGATGAAGTTACTGTATTATATTTTCCTAATCAAAAGTACTTAAGATTGATTTTTTAAAATAAAATTTAAGATAGTACCTAACTTTTTTATATTTTAATATTTTTGCTACTGCGCGAAGCGAGGGTAAATTTATATATATATATATATATATATAAAGCTGAAAATTAACCGATTGATGTGGCATCCCTATTTGGGAAGCTTTCATATTTATCTTTTGTCTATTTTTTTAATATTTTTTCTCCTCCATTCTATTAGTTTAGCTTATATTAAAAAACCTAATTGTCTATATTAAATTCTCTAAACGCTATGGTTCTTCTACCCTTCCCTTTATTTAATTTTTATTAATATTTTTAAATGCATCAAAGATACGAGATCAAAGGATAATAACCTAATCGTCATGTGCTATCAACATATGATCCATCCATTTTAGTTCAATTGTGCATTGAAAAATTCTCCAGCATATTGTCTTGGCACTTAACGGTATGCTATAGGATCTGAAAATTCAATTCAAGTCCACCGTTGAAGTCTACAATATTTTAAGTTTTTCACTTTGCGTAGTTACAATTTGTATCGCTATATTCTTTTTTATAGGGGGTCATTTTTACTGTTATATCATGTGTTAGCATGGATATTCTATCTTGACTGAACTTATTTGTATGTTCCATCTTGGCAGCTTATTCAAATGGACCCACATATTTGTCATGGGCGGCTTTCCCATGACCCCTTGGACGCGCCCCGTGGCGTCCCAGCAAGCCTC
>ML328681.1:0-54708 GCA_005239505.1 Nicotiana paniculata
GTGGTGCACTCATCTTAATCTTCTCCAAGGTGTTAGCCTTTCAAGGATAACCTGCTCTGATACTAATTGATGTTTTATACTTCAATACCACACAAGAAGATAAGTTACTTTGTGTGGTACCCAATTTTTGAGTGTTGTCTCAGTAGCAGAACCTGGTTCTTCTTGGTGTTCTAACTACTACTGTTGCGGAATAATAAAAAGCAGTAAAGTAAAAAACACAGAGATTTTTACGTGGAAAACACCTGGCTCAAAAGGTGAAAAAACCACGACCTACTCCTCAGTAGGATTTGCTCAAANGATTAACTCTGGGAATTTTTGCTTTCAGACTTTGATTCACTTCAGCTTTTGTGCGTGTAGAATTCCAGCAGAAATACATCAAGTATTTATAGAGTCAGTCAGTCGTTGAGCTTGTCTTCCAATTCAAGTCCAACTCTACCTGGGTGAACAAATTTGAACCAAACTCAACTTCCTTTATTTTGTTACTTTCCTTGCTGAATTCGACTTCAATTTATCAAATCAGTTTGCAACCTTTTCGCATTAGGAGACAATCTCTTGGTTCATTGATATTTCATATTCACAAACATCTCCTAAGCATATACGGTTTATATGCCAACTATTTCGTTTAAGATGTGTGCTCTGATGGACCTGGTTCAACTGGTCAGCCGTTTGTCAATCTTCAAAACTATGCAGTGACATGGGTCAACAAATACTAATTTTAATTACTTCAGTTTGCATGCACGGTCCAGGTGTGAAACGGGAAAGCTTTTATGTGAAAATATGAGAAATAATAATTTTGGAATTTAAAATTTGGTTTTAGTTGACTCGGGTCAACATTTTGAGTAAACGGACCTGGATTTGTGTTCCGATGATCTCGGGAGGTCCGCAGTAAAATATGGGACTTGGGCATATGCCCGGAATTAAATTCTGAGGTCCCTAGCTTTAGAAATCAATTTTTGAAGAAAATGGTTTTGATGGATTATTAAGGAAATAAAGAACTGAATTAATGTGTGAAATTGTTGGTATCGGGATCGTATTTTTGTTTCGGATCCCGGTACAGATTTCTTATGATATTTAAGTCATGTCTGTGAAATTTGGTGAGAATCGGAATTTATTTGACGTGATTCGGACGACAAGTTCAGAAAATAGTGAAATTGAAGTGTTCTTTAGAAAATCATGAGTTTTGAGGTTGAATTCATAGTTTTAAATGTTATTTTTGTGATTTGATCGCACGAGCAAGTCCGTATGATGTTTTTAGACTTGCGTGCATGTTTGGTTTGGATCCCCGAGGGCTCGGGTGAGTTTTGGGTAGGCTATGGAGTGTCTAGAACTTAGAAATTTCAGTTGGTGCATCTGGTGTCTGTCACTAGACCTCTGATCTCGCAATTGCGAGATCAGGCTCCGCAATTGCGATGCTGTCAGACCTGCGAAATGCTACATTTTTGGTTCGCAAATGCAAACCAGGCCTGGGAAGGCCATCCTCGCAAATGCAAGATTTAATTCACAAATGCGGAGACTGCCCAGCAAGCCCAGAAGTCGCAAATGCGACATTTAGGTTGCAAATGCGAAGGCAGCAGTAATTTCGAAGGGTTCGCAATTGCGAACCCCTGATCGCATTTGCGATAACCGCAGCCAGTTAAATGGGATTTTAGACGGGATTTTCACCCATTTTTCAATTCTCTCAAACCCTAAACCTCCATAGGCGATTTTTCAAAGACTCAAACTTCTCCAAATCATAGGTAAGTGATTTCTAACTACTTTCTTTCAATCCTTTACAACTTTTTACAAGATTTCAACCAAAAACCTAGAACCTTCATGGTAAAATTTGGGATTTTTGGGTAGAACTTAGAAATTTCAAAATTTAGGAATTTAGACCTCGAACTGAGGTCGGATTCCAAAACCAATTGTATATCCGGGCATGGGGGAGAATGGATAAACGAATTTTGGTCCGAACCTCGAGTTTAGACCAAGCGGGCCCGGGGTCAATTTTTTTCTTTTGATAGGAGAACATAGGAAAACCATAGTTTTTCATTAAAGTTAATTCCCTTAGCAATAATTGATGATATTGAACCAATTATGATTAGATTCGAGTGGGTTAGAGGAAAATTCTAAAGAAAAAGTTGTGATTGAACAGTGAGTGGCCTGCGGAATTGAGGTAATTGTTTGGTTTAACCTTGACTTGAGGGAATAGGAATCCCCAACTTAAATTCTATGTGAAACTTCATATGTGTGGTGTATAGGTGAGGTGACGAGTATCTATGCACCACCAAATTATCTGTTTAACATGATCCCTTCCCCGGTTCCAATTCACTATATTCCTGTCATGATTGTTTTCGTGATTTCGATGCCTCCATGACTACTTGCTGTTGTCAACTTTTTGTTAAATATTGTTTCACATATTTGGAAGTGTTAGTTGATCCCTTGGATTCACTTTGGTACAAAAAGGGTTGAGCTGGTTGACAGTGTTTTACGATACACTCCGGTCGGTTTCATTGTGAAATGATAATTGATGAAGTTCATGAATAGTACAGCTTTTTGCTTACAATTGTTGAGACATAAATATTGTGAAAGGCTTTGGCCTAAATTTTTAAATCTTTTTATAAATAAAGAGATGTGATTATCTGGTAGGAGCGGGTTGCACACCGCAACAAGGAGTAATAAGGGAGGAGGGGTAGGATCGGGTTGCACGCCGCAACAGGAGAAATAAGGGTGATATATATATATAGGAAGGAGCAATAAGGGTGGACAGGAGGGAGCGGGTTGCGTGCCGCAACAAGGAGCAATAAGGGAGGATATTCATTTTTTACATTATATGACAAAGACTAGAAAACTTACTATTTTATTTTATTGGTCCCATACTCTACTTTTACCGTTATTTTAAATTGAAACTTGGAAATTTTTGTGAGGATTGGTTATAGCTGAGATCTGGAAAATTTAACCAAGTTGTTTTATTAATTGTTACAAGTTACTTTTTAATTAGTTTATTATTCCCTTCTTGTTTTATTATATATTGTATCCAGGTTATGTTATAAATGCCCCGCTGTAGCCTCGTCACTACTTGTCGATGTTAGGCTCGACACTTACCAGTACATGGGGTCGGTTGTAGTGATACTGCACTCTGCACTTCTTGTGCAGATCCAGGTTCCTGCCAGAGTTGAGTTATTGAGTAGTAGCTCAACATTCGTACGGAGACACGAGGTAGATATGCTGGCATCCGCAGATTCCTACAGTTTTCTCTACATTATTTAGATTGTTGTTTTATTTTATTCAAAATAGATATATATTTCTTTCAGCCAAATACTTGTAGTATTACTTAGTAATTCATGAATTGTGACTCCAGACACTAGGTAGCTAGATATTAGAATTAGTTTCAAGTTTTCACTTCATTAATTCGTACAACATTATTGATTCCTCTATTGGATAGTATTAGATTTCGCATTATTTAAACTGCTTACTTATATTTAATTAAATTGTTTTAAGAAAATGGTTAATTAATTTCTAGAATTGGCTTTCCTAGCAAGTGTGGTGTTAGGCGCCATCACGATCTCGAGGGTTGGGAATTTGGGTCATTACAAGTTGGTATCAGAGCACTAGGTTGCCTAGGTCTCACAATTCACGAACAATCTTAGTAGAGTGTGAGGGATCGGTACGGAGATGTCTGCACTTATCTCTCAAAGGCTATAAAGTTAGCAACAAACTCATTTTATTTCTACTCTATCGTGAGATTCTTGTTATCTCAAATACTGATTGAACTCTTCTATTCTCTCGCAGATGGCGAGAACATGTGCTTCTTCTTCTGCTGACCAACAATCAGGTCCTCCAGCAGCAGCAGCTCCTACTAGGGGTAGAGGCCGAGGCCATGCCAGAGGCCGAGGAAGGGGCAGGACTCAGCCCATTGCTCAGGCAGCAGCCTTAGCTGCGAAGCCCCAGATAGAGATTGATGAGGGGGCTCCAGCTTGGACCGTTCCAGTGGGACCAACTCAGGTCCCAGAGGGGTTATTATCGTGGTCAGTCAGCTCGTCAGGGACAGCCTCTATATCAGGAGGGATTCTTTGAGCGTGGGGAATATGGGCATGTTGTGAGAGCTTGTCCGAGATTTTCGGGTAATCAACATCAGTACCAGGTTCTCGTGCCATAGTTCAGGCACCAACTGCAGCATCACCTACCCAGCCAGCTAGGGGTAGGGGTCAGGTAGCCAGAGGTAGGGGCCAGATTGTTAGAGGTGGAGGTCTGCCTATCAGAGGTCCCCCTAGAGACGTGGTTCAGGGTGGCGGGGCCCAGCCCCGATTATATGCATTTCTGGCCAGACCTGAGGCGGAATCCTCCGATGTCGTTATCACAGGTACCATTTCAGTTTGCAATAGAGATGCTTCAGTTTTGTTTGATCCAGTGTCTACTTATTCTTATGTGTTGTCATATTTTGCCTCATATTTGGTTGTTCCCCATGATTCCTTGAGTGTCCCTGTTTATTTGTCTAGATCGTGTGTATCGTTCGTGTGTGGTCATTATTGAGGGTCTTGAAACTAGTGTAGACCTTTTGCTTCTTGACATGGTCGATTTCAATGTCATATTGGGCATGGATTGGTTGTTACCTTATTATGCCATCTTGGACTGTCACGCCAAGACAGTTACGTTAGCCTTGCCATGGTTGCCTCGATTAGAATTGAAAGGGACTCCTGGTCATTCTCCCAGAAGGGTGATTTCTTATGCCAAGGCTCGTCGCATGGTTGATAAGGGATTCTTGGCTTATTTGGATCATATTCGTGATTTTAATGCTGAAGTCTCTTCGATAGATTCGGTGCCTATTGTTCGTGAGTTTCCCGAGGTGTTTCTGGCAGACTTACCGAGGATGCCACCCGGCAGGGATATTGATTTTTGCATTGATGTGGATCCTGACACTCAACCTATTTATATTCCTCCATACCGGATGGCCCCACCAGAGTTGAAAGAATTGAAAGAATAGTTGCAAGACTTGCTTGATAAGGGCTTCATTAGATCTAGTGTCTCGCCCAGGGGTGCACTGGTTTTATTCATGAAGAAGAAGGATGGGTCGATGAGAATGTGTATAGACTATCGACATTTGAATAAAATCATCGTCAAGAATAAATATCCATTGCTGAGAATATCATGATTTATTTGATCAGCTTCAGGGTGCTAGGGTGTTTTCAAAAATTGATCTGATATCGGGCTACCATCAGTTGAAGATTAGGGCATCCGATGTTTTAAAATAGCCTTTCGGACGAGGTATGGGCACTATGAATTTCTGGTGATGTCTTTTGGTTTGACTAATGCCCCAGCAGCCTTTATGGACTTGATGAATCGGATTCTCAAGCCTCATCTGGATTCCTTCATAATAGTGTTCATTGATGATATTCTAATATACTCCCACAGCCGGGAGGAACATGAGCATAGCCTCCGAATATCGCCCAGACTTTGAGGGATAATCAGTTGTATGCAAAATTTTCAAAGTGTGAGTTCTGGTTGGATTCAGTAGCTTTCTTGGGTCACATCGTATCAGAAGAGGTTATTCAGGTAGATCCTAAGTAGATAGAGGCAGTCAAGAACTGGCCTAGACCTACTTCAGCCACGGAAATCAGGAGTTTCTTGGGTTTTGAAGGATACTATCGTCGGTTTGTGGAGGGGTTTTCATCTATAGCAGCCCCAATGACTAAATTGACCTAAAAATGTGCCCCGTTCAAATGGTTGGACGAGTGCGAGGCGAGCTTTCAGAAGCTCAAGACAGCCTTGACTTCAGCACCGGTGTTGGTGGTACCATCAGGTTCAGGATCTTTCACGGTATATTATGATGATTCCCGTGTTGGGCTTGGAGCGGTATTGATGCAGAATGGGGGGTGATTGCATATGCGTCTCGGCAGTTGAAAGTCCATGAGAATAATTAACCTGTCCATGACTTGGAGTTCGTAGCCATTGTTCACGCATTGAAAATATGGAGGCACTATCTTTATGGTGTGCCGTGTGAGGTTTACACGGATCATCGCAGTCTCCAGTACTTGTTCAAGCAAAAGGACCTTAATTTGAGACAGAAGAGATGGTTAGAGTTATTGAAGGATTATGACGTCACTATATTGTATCATCCGGGGAAGGCCAATATGGTGGCCGATGCATTGAGTAGGAAGGCAGTGAGTATGGGCAGACTTGCATTCATTCCAGTCGGTGAGAGACCGTTAGCTTCAGACATTCAGACTTTGGCTAATCAGTTGTGAGGTTGGATATTTTGCCCAGACATATTTTAGCTGGTATAGTCGCTCGGTCTTCTTTATTTGAGCGTATCAGAGATCGGCAGGATGATGACCCGCATTTGATGGTCCTTAGGGACACAGTTCGGCACGGGGGTGCCAAGTAGGTTACAGTTGGAGATGAAGGTTTTTTGAGAATGCAGGGTCGTATATGTGTGCCTAATGTTGATGGGCTTCATGAGTTTATCCTTGAGGAGGCTCACAGTTCTAAGTATATTATTCACCCGGGTGCTGCCAAGATGTACCAGGACTTGCGGAGACATTATTGGTGGCGAAGGATGAAGAAGGACATTGTTGATTATGTGGCTCGTTGCTTGAATTTTCAACAGGTGAAGTATGAGAATCAGAGACTCGGTGGTTTGCTTCAGCAGATAGAGATCCCTGGGTGGAAGTGGGAACGTATCACTATAGACTTTGTTGTTGGACTCCCACAGACTCAGAGGAAGTTCTACGTTGTTTGGGTTATTGTGGATAGGATGACGAAATCAGCACATTTCATTCCAGTGCCAAGTACTTATACTTCAGAGCGGTTGGCAGAGATATATATTCGAGATATTGTTTGCCTTCACGGTGTGCCCGTGTCTATCATTTCTGATCGGGGTACGCAGTTTACCTCGCACTTTTGGAGGACGTTCAGCGTGAGTTGAGTACACGGGTTAAGTTGAGCACAACATTCCATCCTCAGACGGACAACAGTCTGAGCGTACTATCCAGATCTTGAAGGATATGCTCCGCGCCTGTGTTATTGATTTTGGAGGTTCTTGGGATCAGTTCTTGCCGTTAGCGGAGTTTGCCTACAATAATAGCTACCGGTCGAGCATTCTGATGGCTCCCTATGAGGCATTATATGGTAGATGGTTTAGATCGTCAGTTAGATGGTTTGAGCCGGGAGAGGCTCGGTTATTGGGTACAGACTTAGTTCAAGAGGCCTTAGATAAGGGAAAGGTTATATAGGATCGACTTCGTGCAGCTCAGCCTAGGTAAAAGAGTTATGCTGACCGTAAGGTTCGTGATGTGGAATTCATGGTTGGAGAAAGGGTATTACTTTGGGTATCGCCCATGAAGGGTGTTATGAGGTTTGGGAAGAAGGGCAAGTTGAGCCCTAGGTATATCAGGCCATTTGAGATTCTTGATAGAGTGCGGGAGGTAGCTTATAGACTTGCGTTGCCTCCAGGGTTATCCTCAGTTCATCCGGTATTCCATGTATCCATGCTCCAAAAATATCATGGTGACCCGTCCTATGTGTTAGATTTCAGCTCTGTCCAATTGGACAAAGATTTGACCTATGAGGAGGAGCCGATAGACATTCTAGATCGGCAAGTTCGTCAGTTGAGGTCAAAGAGTTATCCTTCAGTTCGAGTGCAGTGGAAAGGTCAGCCCGTTGAGGCAGCTACTTGGGAGTCCGAGTCGTACATGCAGAGTAGATATCCCACTTGTTTGCCAGTTCAGGTAATTTTCTATGTCCGTTCGAGGATGAACGTTTGTTTTAGAGGTGGAGATTATGATGACCCAAAGGGTCATCTTATGAATTAAGACTCTATTCCAGGCTCATTAACCTTAATAAGACTAATTTTAATTACTTCGATTTGCGTGCACAGTCCGGGCGTGAAACCGAAAAGCTTTTATGTGAAAATATGAGAAACAATAATTTTGAAATTTAAAATTTGGTTTTAGTTGACTCGGGTCAACATTTTGAGTAAACGGACCTGGGTCTATATTCCGAAGATCTCGGGAGGTCCGCAGCAATATATGGGACTTGGGCGTATGCCCGGAATTAAATTCCGAGGTCCCTAGCTTTAGAAATCAATTTTTGAATAAAATTATTTTGCTGGATTTTTAAGGAAATAAAGAAATGAATTAATTGCTGAAATCATTAGTATCGGGCCCGTATTTTGGTTCCGAAGTCCGGTACAGGTTTGTTATGATATTTAAGTCCTATCTGTGAAATTTGGTGATAATCGAAATTGATTTGACGTGATTCGGACGTCCGGTTGAGAAAATAGTGAAATTGAAGTGTTCTTTAGAAAATCATGAGTTTTGAGGTTGAATTCGTAGTTTTAAATATTTTTTTTTTTATTTGAGCGCACGAGCAAGTCCGTATGATGTTTTTAGACTTGTGTGCATGTTTGGTTTGGAGCCACGAGGGCTCGGGTGAGTTTCAGATAGGCTACAAAGTGTTTAGAACTTAGAAATCTCAGCTGGTGCATCTGGTGTCTGTCACCAGACCTCTGATCTCGCAATTGCGAGATCAGGCTCCGCAATTGCGAAGCTGACAGACCTGGGAAATGCAACATTTTTGGTTCGCAAATGCAAACCAGGCCTGGGAAGGCAATCCTCGCAAATGCGAGATTTACTTCGCAAATGCGAAGACTGCCCAGCAAGCCCACAAGTCGCAAATGCGACATTTAGGTCGCAAATGCGAAGACATCAGTAATTTCGAAGGGTTCGCAATTGCAAACCCCTGATCGCATTTGCGATAACCGTAGCCATTTAAATGGGATTT
The DNA here is from genome assembly GCA_005239505.1 of Nicotiana paniculata. Classification (NCBI taxonomy): domain Eukaryota; kingdom Viridiplantae; phylum Streptophyta; class Magnoliopsida; order Solanales; family Solanaceae; genus Nicotiana; species Nicotiana paniculata. Next base: position 8,758 of record ML328681.1, read on the forward strand.
TAGACGGAATTTTTACCCATTTTTCAATTCTCTCAAACCCTAAACCTCCATAGGCAATTTTTCAAAGACTCAAACTTCTCCAAATCATAGTTAAGTGATTTCTAACTACTTTCTTTCAATCCTTTACAACTTTTTAGCGGATTTCAACCAAAAACCTAGAACTTTCATGGTAAAATTTGGGATTTTTGGGTAGAACTTAGGAATTTCAGAATTTGGAAATTTAGACCTCGAATTGAGGTCAGATTCCAAAACCAATTGTATATCCAGGCTCGAGGGAGAATGGGTAAACGGGTTTTGGTCCGAACCTCGAGTTTAGACCAAGCGGGCCCGTGGTCAAATTTTGTCTTTTGATAGGAGAACATAGGAAAATCATAGTTTTTCATTAAAGTTAATTCCTTTAGTAATAATTGATGATATTGAACCAATTATGATTAGATTCGAGCGGGTTAGAGGCAAATTCTAAAGTAAAGGCTGTGATTGAGTAGTGAGTGGCCTACGGAATTGAGGTAAGTGTTTGGTTAACCTTGACTTGAGGGAATAGGAATCCCAACTTAAATGATATGTGAAACTTCATGTGTGTGGTGTATAGGTGAAGTGACGAGTATCTATGCACCACCAAATTATTTGTTTAACATGATCCCTTCCCTGGTTCCAATTCACTATATTCCTCTGTCTTAATTGTTTTCGTGATTTTGATGCCTCCATGTCTATTTGTTTTCGTCAACTTTTTGTTAAATATTGTTTCACGTAGTTGGAAGTGTTAGTTGATCCCTTGGCTTCATTGTGGTACAAAAAGGGTTGAGCTGGTTGACAGTGTTTTACGATACACTCCGGTTGGTTTCATTGTGAAATGATAATTGATGAAGTTCATGAATAGTACAGTTTTATGCTTACAATTGTTGAGACATAAATATTGTGAAAGGCTTTGACCTAAATTATGAAATTTTTTTATAAATAAAGAGATGTGATTGTCAGGTAGAAGCGGGTTGCACGCCGCAACAAGGGGTAATAAGGGAGGACATGTGGAACGAGTTGCACACTGCAACAGGAAGGGTGATATATATATAGGGAGGAGCAATAAGGATGGACAGGTGGGAGCGGGTTGCGCGCCGCAACAAAGAGCAATAAGGGAGGATATTCATGTGTTTACTGATTATGTGATAAAGACTGGAAAATTTACTGTTTTATTCTATTGTTCCCATACCCTGCTTTTACCGTTATTTTAAATTGAAACTTGAAAATTTTCGTAAGGATTGGTTATAGATGAGATATGGAAAATTTAACCGAGTTGTTTTATTAATTGTTGCAAGTTATTGTTTAATTAGTTTATTATTACCTTCTTGCTTTATTATACATTGTATCCAGGTTATGTTATAAATGCCCCGCTGTAGCCTCTTCACTACTTCGTCGAGGTTAGGATCGGCAATTACCAGTACATGGGGCCGGTTGTACTGATACTGCACTCTGCACTTCTTGTGCAGATTTAGGTTCCGGCCAGAGTTGAGTTATCGAGTAGCTGAGCATTCGTACGGAGACACGAGGTAGATTTGCTGGCGTCCACAGATTCCTGGAGTCTTCTCTACATTATTTAGATTGCTATTTTATTTCATTCAAAACAGATATATATTTCTTTCAGCCAAATACTTGTAATATTCTTTAGTAGTTCGTGAATTGTGACTTCAGACCCTGGGTAGCTAGATATTAGAATTAGTTTCGAGTTTCATTTCATTAATTCGTACATTATTCTTGATTCTTCTATTGGATATTATTAGATTTCGCATTATTCTAAACTGCTTACTTATATTTAATTAAATTGTTTTTAAAAATGGTTAATTAATTTCTAACATTAGCTTGCCTAGTAAGTGTGGTGTTAGGCGCTATCACGATCTCGAGGGTTGGGAATTTTGATCGTGACAAGACTTTAAAAGACTTACATTCTTTTTCATAAAAATATATAATGAGTAATATTTCTATATACTAGGCGAGTTTTCCCCGATGATGACATGATCTTTTTTTTGGCTAAATCAAATACTTATATTAAAAAACAACTAAATAACATGAGAGTTATATTTATTACAATCTGTGGTTGATCGAGTGGACAAATCTCTAGAACAGTCGTTATTGAATGCGAGTAACACAAGGGAATGCGAGTAACACAAGGGAATGGGGGATAAGTAGTGTAGGGTTGCCACCGTCAGAGGGGTGATGTTCAATCCATGCTTAGTCAATACATCTGCGGTAGTATTTGCTTTGTGGTTGTGCTACTTGTCTTAATATTGTGCTTTTGCGTCTCCTTGTATTATATATAGATTAGAAAGCCACTGTTTCGACGTGTTTGCTTAAATTCGTATCCGAGGGTGTTTTGGTCTTTCGACCATCCAATGAAACGTGTCCCAATCTAAAATCTCCGCAGCCACATCATGGTCTTCTTGGATGGTTCTCGATCGGTTTCTCACTGATTATGTGTATACACACCAGAGAGGCAGTGATTCTCTTCCTCATGGTTGCTGCGAATGCGGCTTCAATCTCTATATTGTGTATCCTCTTATTTATGCCCTTAATTTATCTGTTTTTTGTCATATAATCTCTTTACTTTGGTTTCAAATTTGTCTTTGGTTACTGCTGTATCCTCTTATGTCTTCTCTATTCAGGTTTTATCCATCCTTTTTTGTTTCAAAGTAAAGTGAGAGTTAAGTAACCAAAATAGTTTTTTTGCTTCAATTGTAAGTGGCATGATAGTAGCAGCCGAAGAATAAAATTCACATTTTTAACAATCACATAATATTATACACGCAGATTATCTTTTTGTGTTCTGTTGTTAGAAATGGTATGAACATATGAAATGATAGGTTGTATCTATATCTAATATTACTTCACATGCATGTCACTTTCAAATTTTCCAAGAGCATGTCAAGGACTTTATATTAGGACATGCATTCAATCGGAAAATCTTTTAGGAGGACTTGAAAATTGGGATTTATCGATTTGGATACCGTAAGTTTATAGTTAATTTCACTATTTGTGGCTTATTTGTGAGTAACTATTTTCAAAAGCATTGTAAGCAGAGCTCCATCAGCCTACCAGATCAAACCGCTCTTTTGTCCGTCCTAGCTTCTGCTCCTGGGTTAGTTTCTTCCCTTCACTCTGAATTTTTTTATATCTTCCTTTCGATCTTCTTTCTATGTTCTCAGTTGGACTGTAAACTACTTTGCCTTTTGTCAATTTTTAATGCGCTTTACTGAGCATTTGGTTTTTGCGCTTCTTTTTGTTTCTTATTTTTCACTATTATTTGTCTGATGCGAATCATTTTTTCTCCTGCTATTGACTTCATCTATTGTTACACTGTTTGGTTGAGTTCCATTCTGATTTTTTTCGTTATTTCTCAATTCGTTCTTTACATATATGAATTGTCTATGCTCAAACACTTTTTGGTGGAATTTTCAAATTTAAATAAGGAGAACTATCTTAGCTTAATATTCATGATTTTGCTCATCTATTATGATTGTTCCCCTTCTTTGTCTTTACTTAATAATATTGTCAAATTAGGTTGAAATTGATTCATGATGTCTTCTCTGCTGCATTTGAACAAATGTGAACTTCATTTGAACAAATGTGGACTTCACCAGAACTAGGAAACCTCAAAGGGTTTTGGTTGAGTTGGGACTAAGAGTGTCTTATGAAAGAATCCAATCTGGTTTGATGTCTTAGTCTAGAGTAAGATGGTAATTATAAGTAGCAAACAAATACCAACTAATTTAGTGCATAATTAAATTGTTCTACAAAAAATCTGACATGTGAAAATTGATGCCGGAAGGTTAGGTCTCTTGATTTGCGCCACACTTCTTCTTCATAGTTCATAATACATATATACATATATGAAGTTATATGATATATTTTTCTTTCACCTATATAATTTTTTCATTGTTCGGTACTGCAATTTTGAAGTGGATTATGAACTTATGATGTTTGATGATATGCCTTCTTTTTTTAGTGCTACTTATTTGGAGTTACGTACTTATATTTTATAGCCAAAATACTTTCTTGGGATGAAACTTAATAGAACTACTGGTTTGGGGAGTGGAGCCACGTACTTCAGTCTGTACGATGAGCCTCTCCTTCACATATCCCCTTGTTGCTAAAAAGAAAGTAGCTACAACCAGTTCATACCAGAATTTTTTTTTTGTTATCTTTCATTATTATCTTAGTCCAATCTTTGATGGAAATATCCATCTGGTATTTATATTAAAGGTATTGGACAATTGCCGAGGATACATTGTTTGATGTAGTTCTCATATGCCAGTGACAAGTAAGTATTTACCACAACTAAATTTTGCTTCTGCAATTTGTAGTCTTTCTTTCATGCCCTCATTTTTTTATGTTTTTTCTTACTACATTATGTCATCAAAATTTTGTTTATGAATGGATGTTTTCTTAAAATATTGAACTTATTTCAATCAAATAATATGAAATAGTAGTAGGAAGGTGGCTAGGATGTTAAAATCTCTAAATAGGATATTTTTCATTAAAAAAATCTCTATATAGAGCATTCATTTCTACTGGTTGTGCATCATTTCGTTTACGTTATCAAATTATAGTTCAATCAAAGCACTCTGTGTGATGGAATTTAAGAAATCTGTTCTTTTACAGAGAGTTTATGATTAGTGACCAAACAGAGAGGAAGTTTTTGATTTTTATGTTTACTATTAGGTGTTGATATATGTTGATCAGTTCTAAAAGTTAAGGCACTTAGAAATGAACGAAAGTACTTGTGTTAATCTGGTTTGAAGTCAATCTGTATGCCTGATAATTATGGAGTACTCTGTATTGTAAGAACTGGGACATAAAATATCAATGGTTAAACATGACAATTTGGAAGTAGTAAGAAAGTGATTATTTGAGATTTTCATGTTCCCCCTATTTTGGTGAAGTGAGACTCTCATTTTACCTTACTGTTTATGTAGCTCCTCGTAAGTTTATACCATGAATCTCAGTTTGTATCTAGTGCACTTGGTGGCCTTTTAACTTGGAAATATGAGGTTGTTCTTGAGCAAGGAACACTCCAATAAAAAATTTCGTATCAATTTAGGATTGTCTTAACAACTACTCCATCTTATTAGTTGAAATCACGTTGTAATATCTAGCTATGGTTATTGTAATTCGGAAGTATTAGTGGCACTATGCCAATGTAAGGATTAATCCCTTTCCCCATAAATTGTATTGTGAAAATTCTTCATAGTCAAAGAAATATTATTCTTAAAGGAGTGCTCAATATAATAATAACATGGGAAGAATAGGAACTTTTCGCGCGTACTAAATACAAGCAGATAAATATATATTTGTTCTATGGATATGATATCATAATAAGCTTGCATTTAAAATTTGCCAGAAACTCAAAAGCATTTGAATTTTTTATTCACTGATCCATGTGTAGATCGTGTACTGTCATTTAAATATTGATTCTTTCAAATATTGCATTAGTTTATAGTCTTTTTTTTTTTTGAATTTGGGTGACTTTTGTACAATATCAGTATCCATGTTTTTTTGTTGATTGTCTTACTCCAGTGATTCCTCTCTATTTATCTAGGAGGAGGATGTCAAGAATAAAATAAGGATGATAAGAAAGATTTGTATGATGATGGAGAAAGCATGAAAGAGAGAGAATGATGAGGAGTGGGAGGTTCCGAAGAACATTGAAGGTAATATATAATTCACCTGCAAGATCGTCAAGATCATCAAGCCTAAACTTTGAGCAAGTGCATGCCTAATCCACCTCTTTTACTATTGTGGCTGATTAAAATGGAAGAAAACAGTCATTTGTGTATTGTCATTGCGTTCCGATAGGTGTATAAAGTGTATCATTTGATGATCATACAATATTCGTGAGTGGATAATTGTTTCAAATTATATCTACTTATATCGAGCGATATTGTCTATATTTGATGAACTTTTACATGCATCTGATCCTCCTCTTTGCCATTTCATATCAAAATAAAGTTAAACAAATAATAATTTCAGCTTTTATCATATTGGGTCCATATACATTCTTAATGTGCTAGTTATGATTGTAAAACCATGGAGTTATGCTCTCCATGCTGATTAGTTAACTAGCAGATTAGTAGAAGTCTGAAGTTTTATTTATCTAAGAAATATATGGTCCACATATGCCTGGAGCTACTTGTATGTAATTTTTTGTATTAATAGAAGTTACTATTTAGATTTTAAAAAAAAGCAGAGAATAACATATTTTGGAATACTATTTAGATTAAAAAAAAGAAGAAGCAGAGAATAACATATTTTGGAAGATTAATTCAGGCAATGCTAATTTATGGTGTGGGATAATGGACTGGAATGAGGAATATTGCTCAGATCATCTCAGTCAACAACATACAGAGAGGGAAACTAGTTAAAGATATTATTCTAAAGGGCCAACAACATATTGAACACTTGCACTTTGGCATCTGTTTGCAGATACTCACTCTTGTTCCTCGAACAAAGTGCATGATCGCTACCTAACAAAAGTTCATTCAAAGTGAATACATACGGGAGTCACAATATATAGGGTTGGTTCAAATGGTGCGGGGGAATTAATTATAAGGGACTCAAGTGGAAATATGATCGTGGTCTCCCCACCTTGTGGGGCGGGGGAGCAGAGGCGGATCCGGGATTAAGAATAAGAAATTAAAGCAGTAATTTTGATGGGATTCGATCCCATGACCTTTTAAGTTAGTAAGAAATAAGGGGCCAAAATCAATGAATCATTTTGCCTCTTTTGACTATGGTTGCTATCAAGTAATAATAACTCAATTCTTCCCAAATTATGTACATAATAATATATTTGATGTCACGGGATCATGAGTTCACGTGAACTACGATTTACACTGTGGATCCGCCCTTGCGTGGGAGCAAAAATTATGTAGAAGCGAAGGTTGCACACATTGGAATGAGATAATTAGGTATCTCACTTGGCTTTCAAAATATTATACTGGAATTTGATTGTTAGGTTGTTATTCATATTATAATAAGTGATAGATTAAAAGCTTATACCCGGAGAGTTAACTGTATTATTCAACATTTCAATAGAGGAGAAAACAAAGTCGCTGATGTACTTACAAAAAAGTGCAGAGGGGTTGTTGATAGGGAACTATTTTTGATAATCCAAAGGATCATCCAACAAATACAAAAGAATTTTATATTTTGGACAAATCACATATGGCTTCTATAAGGCATAAAACATTGGAGAAATCTTTTTCTATGATATGTTGCTTTTCTGTTGCACGTATAGTGTTGGATTATAGGTTTCTAAAGATATAATCCGTTTCTCCTTGTCAGAGGTCTGGTAGATGCCTCCTCCTTGATTTTTGTATAATCTTTTATTTTGGAATATCAGGTCAGCGCCACCTTATGGCGTGAAATTATATTTAAAAAAAAGTCTCACGCACTGGGATGGTGTATCTTCTATATATCATATCACATCGATTGGCAGATCTGAGACCAATTCTTCATCCGATTGCCTAAATTACAATGCTTTGGTACTTGAAAGTTGTTACCTAGTAGTATTAGTTTTACTTCATTTGTGCAAAGTATTTTAGAAGGGAATTAATTTAATTAAAGATAATATATTAATGATTACAATGGAATAATTTAAATAATTCATTATGATATGGATGATCATAATTAAATAGGAGGTGCATTACTAGAATTAAACTGAAAAATCAAACGAATCGGTTTTTTTGTTATTTGGTTTGCTTTGGTCTGATCTTAAAAAATCGAAACTAAAAAATCAACAAAATTGAATAATTTGTAATATATTATTTTTATATAAAACACATTTTATTCTTGGTATATGGTTAATAAAGAGATCAACTAGCATTAAATAATACCTACACCTACAATTTGTCTTGATTATGATAGTCTGTTGAGGGTCACTATTGTTTTTATAGTCAACAAGGTTGAAACTTGTCACGGCCCAAAATTTTACCAAGACAATGATAACACCTAATGCAAACCCTAGGCGAACCAACATATATAAACAATCATAACAAAATGATATAAAGGATGTTCAGCTGACATAATATAGATAGATACTAGCATGGATAAGTCTAAAATCAACATCCAAGTGCGAAAAATTACTATATCAATTCTCAAAACCCGATAGTACAAAATCATGAGCTACTAAATAGATTATAACATAGTGTCAAAGCACGCAAAATACTTTCTGGAACTAGAAATAATAGATAAGGTAGAAAGGAACTCCATAAGCTGTGAATCCAAGGCAACAACTCACAAGGTAGTCTCTGATCATGCTCCTAGGCTACCTCCTGAGTATTGCTATGACAAATACCAAAATCTACTCAAGAATATGCAATAGTATGAGTACAAAAGACAATGTATATTGAGTAAGTGTCAAGTCTAGCCCCAATGAAGTAGTGTCAAGTCTAGCCCCAATGAAGTAGTGGCAAGATTTTGATAAAGATACTTACTTTCCATAACTAGTTCAATTAAGAAAATATAAGAAACAAAGAAATAACCAAGAAATAGCGAATATAAGTAATAAGGTGCACAATCAACAAGCAGATACTAAATATGCCTTTTCAAATAAAATAATTAAAAGCATAATTAAGGCATCGAATCCTCATATAATGATGATATAAACAATTAACATGTGTATGCATGCTTATACATGAGTCTAGAATATCTATGCATAATAAAGACTCTAACATTTACATCAATCAATACCTTCCCGGTTCCCAACACCTCTCCGGTGTCCAAATAACACAATGCACACATCGCCCAAGGTAGAATGGGTGATCGCCTGACTTGGGAGGAATGAATCCAAATTCATGCACCAAATTAATATCAATAACTCAATAATTAGTCATTAATCAGCATAGAATGTACCATCATGACATAGTCACAATAATCGCATCGAATGGCCATCGTACCAACCTTTGTCCAATTCAGAGAACCATATATAGGAATGAATGCATATGAACAAGAGATAAATATGTATAATGCATATGGACAAATAGATAAAAACATGTTTAATGCATATGAATAAAGAGATAAAACATGCAGGGATGCATGCATGTGTATAAGTATGACTACAACTACATCATGTAATCCAGTACAAAAATTATCCCATCATGTTCTAATAAGGAATCAAAAGCCTATACATGATATCTAGCATGAATAAAGTTGCTTAAGTAGTCAAACAAATAAATAAAGTGTATTACAAGAAGAACATATCTCGTACAAGGCATAAAGAAGTCTAAAATCTACCCGAAGCAAGGTATAATATTGGCGCCTGCATATCTCCTCACTCGGTATATACATCAACCCCAAACATGTAGTATATAGCATATAATTCCATTTTAGGAATGTTTCCCTCAAATTGAGGTTATCAAGGATATTTACCTTATCCAAAGTATGCTTCAACCTTCCAAAATGTCTTTTCTCTTATCCTCGGCCTCCAAACGTCCAAAATCTTTTCAAATAATATTGAATGGGGTCAAATAGAGCTATTGGAATCAACTCCAAATGATAAAACTTCGATTTTTAAATAAATCTTAAAAGTCAACCCAAGTCCACATGGCCAAGAATCGGAATAAATATTGGATATCGTTGATCTATAATCTCATGAGTTCAAATATATGATTAGTTTTCAAATTCCCAGCCAAATCGGTGTTCAAAATTTTAAAATATACTTTCTCAACTTTAAAGTCAAAACTCTTTGTTCTTCTTTTAGATTCCTTGATTTAGAGCCAAAATTAAATCAAAATTATAATCGTATCTCTAGGTTAGGATTACTAATCCCAATGATGCAGATGAAATCTCTTTCAAAAGTATCTCAAATATGCGTTGTGTAGCTCCTAAAATGAAGGTGTTTATACAAGGGGAATACTGAAATTTCAGCAAAACTCTGCGCAATAATCAACGCCCTACTGGACGCATCACGACCTAGGAACCAACCCCTCCTGCCTCTACAACCAAAGGTTTATGCGAAACATCCTCCCTAGTGCCAGTGCATGATTGCAGTTTCAATAGTTTTCTCATTCCATAACCACCCCTGAACACCTCAAAACTCACTCGAGCCCCTTGGGACCTTGTCCTCTCATTCTTACTAGTTTGTATACCCTATAAACACATATGGAATCATCATAACAAAGAAATAAGATCTAAACCAAAATATGACCTTTGTTAAGTTTTTCAAGTTCCAACTTTTACAAGATATATCTGAATCACACCCGAGCCTCTAAGGTGCTGAAATAAACTTACACGCAAGTTCAAAATCAACATACATACCTATTTTAACCTTCAAATAACAAATTTGAGACGTTAACCTAAAATATTGACTTTAGTCAACTCCCTTAACTTAAAGCTTCTAGTTAGGAACTGCCAAAGTAATCCTGAACCTCTAAGGACATGAACCACCATACCCACAAGTCATAAAATACCAAATAAAGCTAGAAAAAGTCTCAAATAGTGGAAATGTGTCTTAGAACGACCATTTGAGTCATTTCATTCTCCACCTCTTAAATAAACATTCGTCCTTGAATGGGTAGAAGTGTACCTAAACTGCCAAAAGGTATGGATATATGCTCCGCATGTCTGACTCTGTCTCCCAAATAGCCTCCTTGATTGGTTGACCTTTTCTAAGAACTTTCACCGAGGAAATCTTCTTTCACCTCAGCTTTTCAATCTGTGTATCCAAAATAGCTACCATCTCTTCTTCATAGGCCGAATTCTCATCTAAATGTACTGTACTGAAGTCTACTATCACGACTCCAATTTTTCACCTTCGGATATCATGATGGAATCTAGTCTCTAAGACTAGGTAAGCCTAATATGCATGGAGAAATAGCGAAAATAATACTAAAACCTCAAATTAACCCATTACACTATTATAATAAAACTCAACAGTACACTAGTCAACATTTCCCCAAAAACTAATGGAACAGAGTCATAAGCTCTACAAGAATGTACTAATAGGCTCGTAATACAATACTGTTTGGAAAAAAGGAATATATAGTAGAATGTCTAAAAAAAAGAAAAGGTGACTCTGAGGCCTGCGGACGTCGAGCAGGTATATCTTGAAGTCTTCAAAGGAAGCTAGTCAATCAACCTTTAGCGTCAGGCACATGCAGACGTACCTGGATTGTTACACCCCATATTTTCGTACGTGGAAGTACGCCATAAGTAAATTGATGTAAGCTCGAAAATGAGATGTTATATTTTGCATTTCCGTACGTTAAAGTTTCGTCGTAAGTTAATCGACGTAAGTTCGGGAATGAGATTTATTTTGGGATTATAAGTATTACGCTATTTCAAACAAGTGATAAGTTAATTCGTGAAGATGAGAGGGTAAGCGAATCGAAGAAAATGAGTTTAGTCGAAGTTTGGCAATTTGAAAATAAAATACGGTCCAAGTATAATACCACATATTCATGAACTAGTGTCACACAAGGTACCACATGACCATGATAGTAAGGTGTATAAAGTGTGTTAAAAGCAAGTAGTATTTCAAGTAATTTGAGACAATTCCTAATTATGGATAATTAATGGTGGGGATAATTGTGGTATTAAGAAGGATTAAGTGGATAAGGATATTTTGGGGTTGCCACATGGCATTAAGCCAAGCCAAAGTGGCAAAATGTCCATGATGAGTCAAATGACATAATGTTGCCTTGATTACACGTTCTCCTTTGGATTAGAGAATTGGACATAAGTTGCCATGGTTGGTGTCACGGCCCAAAATCTATTAAGGTCGTGATGGCGTCGGACACCACCGTCAGGCAAGCCAATCATTAATTAGTTGAAATAAATTCCTGTTTTGACTTTTTTTTTGAAATTGTTACCTTTTACTTACAAGTCATAATAGCAAATAAAAATTTATTAAATAAATACGACAGGTAAACCATTCCATTTATTAAATTAAATCCGAAACACATCCCAGAACCCGGTGACACAAGTACATGAGCAATTTCTAAGAATTTTACAATTTCTACAAAGTTTGTCCGAAATACAAATTGGACAAGGAATAAAAATGAAAGTGCAATACATAGAGGAAGACTCTGTCGACTGCGGGTCGTCTCCGAGTGATGCAGCTCGTCTAAGTCTCCAAGTCAGCCATATTGCTATGAAGGTACCTGTGCAATAAAAATGCACAGCAAGTGTAGCATGAGTACGAAAACAACGTGTACTCAGTAAGTATCCCGCCTAACCTCAGAGAGGTAGTGACGAGAGGTCGAATTAGACACTTGCTACAAGTCGGTTAATTATAATCAAGTGAGGTGCTAAGCATGAGTATCATAGACTATTAAATAATAATCAGGGATAAGAAACATCAGACTTATTTTAAATTTTACACATCAATTCTTCTTCTTTTTAACTGGCAATTAAAAATTTCCTTAGGCCGATAAACATGTATAAATCACAGGAAATACGTAGCATTTATCATGCGCAAACAAAGTGCCGTGGGTCGAACAGAGCGGACCAACAATAATAAACTATGCACTGCCGAGGGTCGAACCATAGATGCATCTATCTGCCCCGCTCGCGATGTGATCATGCGACGCGGTTATACATAAATACAGGGTTATCCTGCTTGCGAATCATACATGCGACTCAGGCACCCATAGATACACATATTCACACAATAAGTCCTCACTTTTATCAAGAAAGCAGTTACCCAGGAAAGTGGTAAAATTCTTCTTAAAGAACACGAAAAATAGCATTTAAATCTTTGTTTTGGAACTCATTTGCCAAGTTTAAAAATATTCACTAATATAACCTTATCAGGAATACAATTATCCACGGAGGAATCAATTCTCTTTCTAAATGATTAAGAAAGGTACACTCTAGCCTTCTTAGGAACAAATTACCAATTTAATAGCATTATCAGTCTAGTATTATTTGCAGGATCACATGATATTTTATTGACAAGGTCACAAGTACGACAAGTAAAGCATGCTAGTGGGTCCTAGACTACCCGGACATAGCATAATAGTAGCTACGCACGGACTCCTGTCACCTCATGCATACGTAGCCCCGTATAGTAGCACGTATTTAATTAGTTCACCTATGGGGATAATTCTCCCTCACAAAGTTATAAAGGAGACTTACCTCGCTCCGAAACTCCATAACCGGCTTCCAAGCCCTTCCGACGACACCAATTGATGCACAACGCCCCAAAACTAACCAAATAACGGCAAACCAATGAAAATATACTCTAATATTTGTTAAAAATTCAAATTATATAAATCCCCAACTCCGCTCAAGGAATTGACCAAAATGCCCTCGATCCCACGTGCCCGGATTCTGAAATTTCTCGAAGATAAACTCTACCCATAGCTTTACTAGCTCAAATATACAATTTACTCAAATATTCATGCTCAATTCGTGGTAAAAATCCAAATTACCAATTTTTTCTAGGTTTTCTTCAGAATTCCATATTTTCCACAAATTCCCATACTCAAATCCGTACCTAGACCATGCATTTAACTTAAAATGAGTTGGAATAACTTACCTTGTGATCCTTGAAGAAAATCTCTCCTTGAAGCTCCCCACAATCTCCCAAACCAAATGAAAATAGGAGAAAATGAGCCAAGTGCTCGGTTATAAAACATACACTGCCCAGGCCGACATCCGCACCTGCGATTCCGCAGGTGCGCCCAAACTCCCGCACCTGTGGCTTCCTCAGCTCCAGCCAAAACTCGCAACTGCGCCCCATTGTCTGCATTTGCACCTTCGCAGGTGCGGAAATTACATCACACCTGCACTCCCAGCCAAGCCATCAAAATCTCGCACCTGCGGCCAAAGCCTCGCAGGTGCGGTCACACCAGATGACAGCAACCTTAGTACTTCTTCAAACTCCAAACTTGATCCGTTAACCACCCGGAATCCACCCGAGGCCCCCGGGACCCCGTCCAATTACACCAACCTGTTCCAAAACATAATGGAGACCTGCTTGAGGCCTCAAATCACAACAAATGCCAAAATCACGAATCGCACTAAAACTCAAACTTTATGAACTTGAAATTTCAAACTTTCACATCCGATGCCGAAACCTATCAAATCACGTCCGATTGACCCCAAATTTTGCACGCAAGTCATATTTGACATTACGGACATGCTCCAACTTCCGAAATCTCATTCTGACCCCGATATCAAAATTTTCACTTCCGGTCAGATTTCTCAAAAATCTTCAAATTCCTATCTTTAGCCAAATGACTTCAAAATGACCTACGGACATCCGAATTCACTTCCGATCGCCTCCCAACTCCAGAATCACCATACGAAGCTATTCCCAGACTGGGAATCCCAAACAGACATCTATAACACTGAAATGCCTTACATCCTAAACTTATGAAATTATTTTGAAATGCTATCTTCCATAATATGCGCCGAAACGCTCCCGCGTTATCCAAAGCTCGATCCGGACATACGCCCAATTCCGAAATCATCATACGAACCTGCTGGAACCTTCAAATCCTGATTCGGAGGTCGTTTAGTCAAAATTCCAATCCTAGTCAATTTCTCCAACTTAAGGCTTCTGAAATGAGAATTTTCTTTCCAATTGACTCCGAAATTCCCAAAATTCAACTCCGACCATGCCCACGAGTCATAATACCTGAAATGGAGATGCTCATGACTTCAAACCGCTGAACGACGCGCTAGATCTCAAAACAACCGGTCGGGTCGTTACATTCTCCCCCACTTAAACCGACGTTCGTCCTCGAACGTGTCAAGAACTGCTCTGGAGTTATCTGAAATCATTGTTTAACACCTCGTGCACCTGCCCGTTCTACCACAACCCAGCTGAGCACATTAGCTTGATCAAATCTGAAGATATCCTCTTTTATCCATATAATAAGCTCAGAACCCAGTTCCAACACTTGAAATTCTCTGCCAGGCCTGTTTCTAATATGTGAACACCGTATCAACTACCACACGAGACACCAGAACACAACTGCGCACCTTTGCTGAATCATCACCATGCACCGCATAATTCATCATCTAGCCACCATGATATTCCTTGAACCTTAACAGCCAAAATTCTATGAATCTGATGCTTCCAATGCACCTTACAATATATATACATACATCCTGCTATAGTGCTGACGATACCACCACAACGGAGGAAATCTGTAGAAATTCATAACTAACTGCCGAGGTAACAAATCATTGAATATCTCATCTTGAATAGAATCATCACCTCATTATGAACCGGATAATGGTATTTGTCCTTTAATATACTTCACAAAATCTCACTACTGAAAAATTAGCCTACGGTAACGATTGGAAAACCATTCCCATAGACTGTTTAACCGTTGTCATATAGATATGGAAAGGGTTTACAGACCGTTCCGTCAACCTGTGTGACAATAGGTCTATGGGAATGGTTCTTGCAACGGTTTGAATCTCTGTGGTTATAGATGCATCTATCGCAACGGTTTTTCCTTACACTGTTGGAACGGTTATATTTTCCAATTGGAACGGTTTAAAAACGTTACTATAGTATGTATGGAACGGTTCTTAATCGTTACCATATTATTTAATGCAACACTTTTGTAAGCTATTGTTACTGGTTATTTATGGATATAACACCGGTTCCTTTACCCTATTGCAACAGTTTTGTTTTTGTCTGGGAACGGTTTATAGTCATTATGGAACGGTTTATGTGACCTATCGCAATGGTTTTTATTGTATCATGGAACGCCATTTTGTGTACTGCAACGGTTCTGGTAGGCTATTGTAATAGTTCAGTTGAAACAAAAATATAGCCCCTATTATAAATAAATATTTATACATATAAAATAAATTATAATAACACCAAAATTTAGATAAATCATAAAATGAAACTTTCAATATATAAATTATCCGTCAAGCAAATAATATCCATAAAGAAAATGTTATATCCCAAATGCATAAGTTTAATACATTTCAACATAGTAAGTTTCAAAAAGCTTGATAACAAAATATTCCTATAGAACATTCATCTATAGCAATTCAAAATTCATCTCAAGTAAGGTCTAGTTCTTCACTTTCATCATCTTCTTCGATTTCTTGATTTACTCCACCTACAAAAGAATAAATAAAGTCATTACTCTTCAAGAGGATAAACTAAGCCATAGCTTGAAATAAAAACAAGTACATCATCCCACCATCATTGAAAATATCATTACCAAGAGTTCTATCATGAAAAACTTTTGGAAATTAACAAGTTGGATTAACAGTTGCGCCTCCGTATAAAATTAGGATCATTTAGCAATTATATAAGCAATCAATTCACATTCTTTAGCAACAAGCAACACGATAAACGTGTGACCAGTGATCCCAAGTTATAGATGCAGGAAATGAGAAGAAGACGATTTGCCTCATAAATCAAAAAATTAGGAGGAATCACTTAACTAAGAAGTATCGAGTAGTTAATGCTTACTGAAGTATGAACCAAAAACCATCTTACTCTGGTGCGTCTAGTACATATATTGTCCTTCATACTCAATCCCAAGCAAGCTTACTCCTTTATACCAAATTAATATATTTTCCTACCATACGATGCAATTAAGATTCACTTTGCTTTGAGCAGATGTGCTCAGAACTACGTAGATATTTTCCTATCAGTTAGCTTCGCATTGGTCAAGTTCTGCAACTGCTTCCTCCTCTATCTCGTGAATGATATGCTTTCAGCTATCTCTATTAACTATTTCTTTTCCTTTTAGGAACTGGGGTAAATCTTCAGTTAATTCAAAGCAGAATTTGGTTTTCTTTCACACATCCGATTAAGTAGTATGATCGTCTCTATAAATTATCATTATTTATGCACAAAGTTTTAAATCATATCTTGTTTAATACAGGAGAAGGAGAAAAGACTGTGGAAGAAGGAGCGGAAGAATGGTGTTGTAGGTGAAACACAGACTGAAGGTAATGATATGTACATTTAACAACCAGCCATTTGTTCAGCCAAAGAATAACTTAATAGTATCTACAGCTCAAGGATATCTAAACATATCATAACGAACATCATTTGTGGTCCTATGGTTGGGAAACAAAGGAGACTACAAATTCACCTAACATCACATGATATTAATGGGAAAAATGAGAGCCTATAAAACTATTCAGATCAAACAGTTTCTACTCTGAATGCTAGGAAAATTGATCACTCCTGGTACTACGAAGAAATGTTTGTTTAAAAGGACAAAGGTCAGTGCAAAACTAGAATAGTTCGTTGCTACACTAGGTCAAACTAGCCACACAGATGCACACAATATGCGGCAGAGATAACTATAAGACACCACAATTCTTAACTGCCTTTTATCCAAAGACCAAAAACAATCATGAAGAAGAAAAATGACAAACAGAATTTTCATACAGAAAATAGGTCCATTTGCAACAAATCCGAGTATAACTGAATGAACAGATGAGAGCCATTAAAACCTTAATGTTAATCCTACAAGACAATTGGATACTCAACAACATATCAGCTAAAGCATATCAGATAAAAGATTCACAAGAAATGTGCCTCCTAAACATCCTAGAGCAGCATATCAGCTAAAGCAAATAATAGAAATACATACAGAACAACATAGAGACACTCCACAGACACTCAACAGCTAACACCTTTCTGCGGTTTGTGGAACCAAATTGACCTACAAATTGTTGAACAAGGCCATAAAATTTGCAACTTAATGGCAAAAACCAACAGGCAAACAAGGTCAACAAGGTAGTCAACAAGGCCATAAAGAGCAGCACAACAAATAAACTTAATGGCAACAACAAACAAGCCAACAAGGCAGTCAGCAACACAAAAGATATCACTATCAAATGCCAAATACCACAAGGCACAAGCCATACATTTTGCAACTATTCCAAATGTTAGGTATTCTCTTTTTATTTCTTTCATTTGCGTGACTTAGTGCCATAGGTCTAATATTGTATTAAGAAAATAAATCATAGGTCTAATTTAACTACAAAGACAATTATGTTTCACACGTTGTTCCTACGAATAATGATGTTTGAATTCTGCCTTCACGTATCTGGTAGAAAAAGCACTTTATGGAGTGTCATCCAAGAATGCAGGTGGGTATGTTACAGGATAAAATGTTCAAAAGGAACTTACTAATCTTAAAGAAACCTTCAAGCTCAATGGTGACACCTCTCTTAGTCTCTTTAGTGTTGAAATGCACCAGGCTTCTGCTACTTTGCTTGCCTCACTTTCCTAAATTCTTTAGGAATTAGTGATCAGAGGTGTGCCAAAAAAATATTTAACAAACAAGATTAGAAATTTAGGTCCTATGTGTATTTCCAGGAAAGAAAAACCTTTTTTTTGGATAAGGACAAGAGGCACAATAATACTACTCAATTGAAGAGATCAAATCAACATTGGTAATTAGTCATTATGTATATTTATATTTTGAACATACTAATGTGTAAAGAATGGCATCAATTAAGATTTATGTCTAAAAGTAATAACAGACAAGCCTTGTCCAGAACTCTCATTCTAGGAAGTTGTATGAACTCATGAACGAAGTAAGCCGATCAACACTGCAGGGGTAAGAAGATGAGCACTTTGTTGACTATAGGAAGCTACATATTAAATATAGTTCATATGCTATAAACTAAACAGTAAAAGTTTTGTCCAAATCATACCAATGAACTTACTTCTCCATGCGGCACTCCAGGTACTTCTTAGAGAGGTGTTGACAGTTGTCAGATTTATGCCCAGAGGATTTAAGACAATTGAGGTACTCTTTCTTCTCCTGAAAAGGACCAAAAGAAATATGTAAGTAAGAATAAAGAATGACATAGACAATCAAGTAGAATACATGAATCCTGCATTATTTTTGTACCACCTAATTTTCTAAAACACAACCTATGGAATGAATTGAGGTGGTTCATAGTCCTATAATAATTAATGAAGAAAAAACAAGCCGATAACTAATTGTTCGTGGTGTATACTTACAACTTTGTGGAGTAAGAATTGCAGAAAACACAACAATCTAATATTATATGTTGGATTATGCTTCCTTCTTCAACCTTAAGCCCTCTACTCTATTTGTTCCAAATATGTACATCCAAACTTTGGCTCTGAATTTGCCGGAGTTTAGAGAGAAACCATTTCGAGTGAGTCTCATTCCTCGGCCCAAGAAAGAGACTACCAATCCTACTCCAATCAACTGGATAAAAAATCATTGGAGGTAAAATAGTGAAATTGTATCCATCCCTTCCACTTACCCTTGACACAACCTTGAAACTAAGTAAGGGTTGCCTACCAAAGAGAACACCTCTAACCTGTTACAGTCATAAAGCTCGTGAAGATTCTATAGCCAAACTAAAAACCCATTTTATTATTACATTTTCTGATACTCCAGTGATTAACACCCCATCTGCCCTAAATGAGTTCACTGCCACCCACGTAGATCTTTCAAACTATCTCAGAAAGAAATAAAAACAGATCTTACAGTTTAGCAGGTTCACAAAGCTCCAGTATAATGCATGAATCCATGCAGCAGAACAATTTCGGTGTGCAGAGTACACATGTTAGCATTACAAGGTTTAAATCAACAAATCTTCAAAGTGATTTACCTAACTGATCTCTCTTGAAAAGTCATTGTTAAATTGTCTTATTCTTTATCTTTTTTGGTACATCGAGAGAATATCAAGTATGCTAATGCTAGTGTGTGCCCTTCAAGCATGCATTTAAACTGTAAATATTCTCTTAAACATTAATAGCTTTTGAGTTAACTAATTACATATACTTAATAGCTGAAAATAAAACAAATAACATATCATTCTCATTCTCAAAAACAATAAGCGTAAGAGAATAACTTACAGCGATTCTGATATCTAGATTTTTGGATCCATCTCTTCCGATAATTCTTGCAGAAAAAGGACGAAAGCAAATTGACTATTCGTTTTATCAAAGATAATTAATTATCCATGATTCTGTAAATAGCATGTGAGAGAAAAGCCTTTTCACTCTGTCACAAAGTACAAAGATCCTTCAATTACATAAAAAACAAACACTGAGCACCAAAACAATTATCGAATCAACAAAGTACAAATAAGAATACGCAATGCTGATACCTATAACTCAAGACCTTCAAAGGATACAAAACCCTTTGCAGAAAACCTTAGTTTCTCCGATTCTTTCTACACTTAATCAAATTAAACCTCAATGACTCTAAATTAAAATAGGACTGAGGGGTTTTCAGCGCATCGGAGAGAGAGATGGGGGTATCGAAGTTTTCAGAGAGAGAGATTAAAAACGCCAAACTTCGAGGACAATATAAGTAAGAATGCAAATTGACTAGTAAAAATCATGAAGTATGAAAAACAAGCTTAGACTTCCATTATACAGAGGATAGAAAAATCAAAAGGAAAGGGATTTAGGGTTTAAGATTTATGCTACATGAGAATCGCAGAGAATAAAAGGAAACTCACAACTTGATTTCGCTAGAGAAAGCAGTGATGGTTAGCCGTAAGAAAAGAGGAAATCGCAAAAGGGAGAGAAAGCTCAAGATATTTATGCTCAATGGAAACCAGATATTCACTCCTTTATTTTCTTTGGTTGCTAATTTTGAAGAGGAGGAAGAAGATTTTCTGAGATAAGCTCGGCGGGTCAGTGAAGAAGATGGCTTAATTGCATTGGGGGTATCGGCGTTGGGGGTATAGGATACAGTAACAAAAAAGTTTTTCTATTTTATATTTAGGTTATTAAAATTATTAAAAAATAAATAAATAGGGGTTATTTTGGCGGGTTAACAAAATTCCGGGGAAAAATAAAAAGGGAAAAAAACCGTTCCAATAGATATTTTACTAAAAAGGCGTTCCAGTAGAGTGTTTTATTGGGACGGTTTATATAACCGTTGCGTCAGATAAATCTATGGCAACGGTTTTTTTTACAATTGCAACGGTTCTATAGTTAAAGTGTGCTGATATCACCTAAATGCTATTGTGACGGTTGTAACCGTTACCATATAGGTTCTATGGCAACGGTTGTTGAACCGTTGCTAAAATAACTGTTCCCATAGGCCCGTTTTCTGGTAGTGTCTTATCGCACTGATCCCTGGTCCAATAATCTCGTCTCACCCAGTATGAACTGCTCAGACAAAAAATCACCCCAAACATGACCAACAGTCTCATATGATACCACATCGCGCCAATAGGCCACAACTCGGACATGATACATAAGAAATGACTCAGGAAGGGACTACTCAAGTCACGCAACTAATATGAACTTTCCTCAGAAAATAGGAAGTAAAACACAAGAAAAATAAATATAGGAACCTTACTCATCATCATACTATTGTGGCGTGCAACCATATCCAAATAACATATCCGTGGCGGCGTGCCACCCGATCCCATCATAAAATTCCCAATATATACACGGGGCTGAATTGCTTACCATTACAAATTACTGAATACCAGTCATAAGCACGCTAAGTGCATAAAACCATCCTGGGGAGACTGATAGAGCCATATGCTACAAAAATTAAGCACAACTGAGGTGCGATATATATATACTCTGAAATCTCAAGAGCCCTCCTGCTCACATAACATCATCACTACCCTGAATATTAACACATAGGAATTTCTCAAGTCATTTCGCAACTCACACGACACAATAATAACCTTACATGAAATGAACAAAGACGGAACAACATCCGATATTCCAGCACCCCTCCTTGAGGAGCGTTATACTGAAAGGAACACATCTGTCTCACATGAAGCCCATAATCCTATTTAAATCCATTCATACACTTCAAGCCGATTCTGCTCGCAATGGACTAAGCTAATAGCCTTACCTGGGTCCATATTAACCCACTTCCTCTCATAATACGCAGGAACGACCATCATGGCCGAGACAAACACTCCACAATCCACAACCGAACGAACCGAACGCCTTCCAGGCATAAATTATCCAATAAGCCATATCACACTTCTTTATACTCAGTCCAAATCTTCAATCCATTAAGTGACTACATGTCACACTCATACGATCATCCCGTGGTCATGCTGCCACAACCTTCCATACAAGGTAGCAAGTCTGCACATCCACCACTGACCACACTAATGCTGCAAAACACATCAAGAACCCATGACCATGGTACAAAGCCTCTTTCCCTGAATATCGATCTCAGGTGACACTGAAGACAACACCTGCTTACTCTAAACATTCAGATCCATTTTTCTTGCTCATCCGAGCTCATGACATCCTTGTAAACACCGAACTGCAACCTCGATTCCTTACTTCCAGTTACATACTGCTTACCGCACCTAACATGCCAATATGAGATAGCGCAAGAATTTCATCATAACTCCTGAACCACTAATAGGGGAAACACCTCATCATATAGAAATCTCCTACTTACCTCAATTCAAGAGAACAATAATAACACTCAAGTGAATTCTCACAATCACCCACATCAAATCCTTAAGAAGTGGTCTGAACCACCATAAACCTTCCGGGATCCGCCTACACCTGACAGGCCATAGCACTCGAATAAATGAAATTTGTTACGGCGGCCGTCAAACCTCGTACACACTATGCAAACCACATGCATAACTCAATCGCACTGACGAAACTGATCACTGTCGCACATGTTCCATTTCAACCATGGCTAACCAATCCATATTCACTCTAATTATCCTTAATTGTCTCAGAAATAATAGTAACCCCATTCAACTCATAACAAACTCAATCCTCACCCATCCTGAGTGGCCTTGATTCACGAGACCATGCTGCCTCAATCTCACAAACTGTCTCATACCCTCCTTGTGCGCATCCACATCTCCGACCGATATACCCATCCTGATAATCTTTTTACAAATCCAGAGTTTACTCCTCTCACTCCCCCAATACTACCCCGCACGCTGAAAATAACATTGAACACTCCAACCATTTTCCCTCTCTCTGAAATTACGCTGCAAAAGCTCAATTCTTAATCACATTGTTGTCTTTAACCCTTAAACACCGCGTTCTTAACCTTCGAATTTACTAGGATCGTTGCTGAGAGTCACCCACTCTGATTGGCTCCGAATACAATCAACTCCAAGGCTCTTCTAGCACACGACACCCTTTTCAATGAAGCACGTGAGTGAGTCACTATCCTAACAACTCACCTATGCCTTAAGCATAAATTCTTAATCTTCCAAAGCCTAACCCTGGTCCAATAGGGTCAAACTTTGCACACATTCGTCAAATCCTACGCTCAATCACCATTTTACTCATTTCCCTTAGTTGCAATAACTTGCCATTACGCCGACAATCCGCAACCCCATGATAACACAATCCTACAACCCAACTGCAGGTGGTGGGACTCCCCCACTTAGCCCGAAGTTACTCCTTGCACCACTCTAGACCCTGCTAAGATCCTTTCCCCTTTGTTAACATGATCTTGCTCAACCAATCCTTCCAAATTCTCTTGTTAGCACTCCCTAAATACTCAAATTCCCTAGCATTATTCACACATTCTGCCTCCTACCGAATAGCCACTAGAATCCCTCACAGAAACTTGCCAACCATACAACAGCTAACCTACTCACAGGAGATAACCCACCTGTGGAAATCACCAACTGACACATTCCAACGACGCTGAAATGCACACTCTCTACAACATTAATACCCCATCCTAGGCTTGCTCTCATTCACCAACTTTACCAGTCCGTCCGCTCCTCATGGACATCTACTAAATGCGCTACAACATCTTCAAATTTACCTCCACATTGCGTCCTTCTCCATTCCTAACAACTCGTCCCTATTGTATCCAACCTTCTGCCGAAATAACCCACATTTCAACTTAAGCTCGTGGACCCAATCACCATCCACTAAAACTCTCAAACTTTCCCTCAAGATAGGCAGTTGTCTTACCACTAAACTCCGGTGCTATGTTGCCACTCTCCCACTTGTTAAACACATTCCTTTAAACAAGTACCTGACTTCCATTCCTTACACCTGGCCTTTTAGAAAGGGAACCACCGCCTAGCACTTTTCACATATCTTCCTTCATCGTATGTTGCCCAATTCAATATCATTCTTTGTAGCTCTTAAACCAGCAGATCACCACGACTTCAAACTCTTTGAACATCATCTTTCTCGAGCTGCCTTCATTAGAAATAACTATTCACTTTTGAACCACCACACACCACGATCTCAGACAACCGCTTTTCAATACTACTTCACAACACTCTAAACCAATGCAACCGAATAACTAGAACACCGGTGAACTTAACACATTCTATTCGCTCAAAACAGTGATACCACATCACAAATGAAAACTCCACCTCGCTTGATAACACCAAGTTTTATTACTTTATCCCCCAGACTTGAACATTCATAGTCCAATTTCCCTTCCTCCGCCGAAACTAAAATACTAAAATCTCGAAATTATGCTCTGAGAATACCTCCCTTCAAGTCATTCATTACCCCGACATATGGGCAAGCATTCTACCATCATATCAACGCCGTACGATAATCAATCGTAAGCATCATAACAATCTGAGCATAGCCTCAAAGTTCTCAGAAACACAGCAATCGAACTGAAACAACATAATATTCTTCTGTAAGGCAACAACAACAGCCCCAACAGACTACACATGGAAAACATCTCGCACCATATCCATAGCACCATTTCAATTCCTCAAATCCACGTTTCATAGCAAGCGCTTCGCGACGTATAAGATTGAGGAAGAACATAGGCATAAACCCCAAAGGAATCGAATTGCACGATGAGGAATCAAGAAGGGAAGTACTCCTAACAGATCTGTAGCCTCTCGAAGATAAGTACAGACGTCTTCGTACCGATCTGCAAGACTCTACTAGACTTGCTCATGACTCGTGAAACCTAAGGGATCCTAGAGCTCTGATACCATGTTGTCACGACCCAAAATCTATTAAGGTCGTGATGGCGCCGGACACCACCGACAGGAAATCCAATTATTAATTAGTTGAAATAAATTCCTGTTTTAACTTTTTTTTTAATTACCTTTTACTTACAAGTCATAATAGTGAATACAAATTTATTAAATAAATACGACAGGTAAACCATTCCATTTATTAAATTGAATCCCAAACACATCCCAGAACCCGGTGACACAAGTACATGAGCAATTTCTAAGAATTTTACAATTTCTACAAAGCTTGTCCGAAATACAAATTGGACAAGGAATAAAAATGAAAGTGCAGTAGATAAAGGAAGACTCTGCCGACTGCGGGTCGTCTCCGAGTGATGCAGCTCGTCTAAGTCTCCAAGTCAGCCATATTTATATGAAGGTAGTTGTGCAATAAAAATGCACAGCAAGTGTAGCATGAGTACGAAAACAATGTGTACTCAGTAAGTATCCCGCCTAATCTCAGAGAGGTAGTGACGAGAGGTCGAATTAGACACTTGCTATAAGTCGGTTAATTATAATCAAGTGAGGTGCTAATCATGAGTATCATAGACAATTAAAAAATAATCAGGGATAAGAAACATCAGACTTATTTCACATTTTACACATCAATTCTTCTTCTTTTTAACTGGCAATTAAAAATTTCCTTAAGCCGATAAACATGTATAAATCACAGGATATATGAAACATTTATCATGCGCAAACAAAGTACCGAGGGTCGAACAATGCGGACCAATAATAATAAACTGTGCACTGCCAAGGGTCGAACGGCTCGAACCATAGATGCATCTATCTGCCCCGCTCGCGAATCGATCATGCGACGCAGTTATACATAAATACAGGGTTATCCTGTTCGCGAATCATACATGCGACTCAAGCACCCATAGATACACATATTCACACAATAATTCCACATTTTTATCAAGAAAGCAGTTACCCAGGAAAGTGGTAAAATTCTTCTTAAAGGAACACGAAACATAACATTTAAATCTTTGTTTTGAAACTCATTTGCCAAGTTTAATAATATTCACTAATATAACCTTATCAGGAATACAATCAATTCTCTTTCTAAGTGATTAAGAAAGGTAAATTCTAACCTTCTTAGGAAATAAATTATCAATTCAATAGCATTATCAGTCTAATATTATTTGCAGGATCACATGATATTTTATTGACAAGCTCACAAGTAGGACAAGTAAATCATGCTAGTGGGTCCTAGACTACCCGGACATGGCATAATAGTAGCTAAGTACGAACTCCCGTCACCTCGTGCGTACGTAGTCCCCCGCAGATAGTAGCATGTATTTTTAATTAATTCACCTATTGGGATAATTCCCCCTCACAAAGTTAGAAAGGAGACTTACCTCGCTCCGAAACTCCACAACCGGCTTCCAAGCCCTTCTGACGACTCCAATTGATGCACAATGCCTGAAAACTAACCAAATAACGGCAAACCAATGAAAATATACTCAAATATTTGTTAACAATTAACATTATATAAATCGCCAACTCCGCTCAAGGAATTGACCAAAATGCCCTCGAGCCCACGTGCCCGGATTCTGAAATTTCTCAAAGATAAACTCTACCCATAGCTTTACTAGATCAAATATACAATTTACTCAAATATTCACGCTCAATTCGTGGTAAAAATCCAAATTACCAATTTTTTCTAGGTTTTCTTCAAAATTCCATATTTTCCACAAATTCCCATACTCAAATATGTACCTACACCATGCATTTAACTTAAAATGAGTTGGAATAACTTACCTTGTGATCCTTGACGAAAATCCCTCCTTAAAGCTCCCCATAATCGCCCAAACCAAATGAAAATAGGAGAAAATGAGCCAAGTGCTCGGTTATAAAACATACATTGCCCAGGCCGATATCCGCACCTATGATCCACATCTCGCACCTGCGGTTTCGCAGGTGCGCTCAAACGCCCATACCTGCGCCCCATTGTCCGCATCTGCGCCTTCGCAAGTGCGGAAATTACATCGCACCTGCGCTCCCAGCCAAGCCATCAAAATCTCGCACCTGCGGCCAAAGCCTCGCAGGTGCGGTCACACCAGATGACAGCAACATCAGCACTTCTTCAAACTCCAAACTTGATCCGTTAACCACCCGGAATCCACCTGAGGCCCCTGGGACCCCGTCCAATCACACCAACCTATTCCAAAACATAATGGGACCTGCTCGAGGCCTCAAATCACAACAAATAATGCCGAAATCACGAATCGCACTAAAACTCAAACTTTATGAACTTGAAATTTCAAACTTCCACATCCGATGTCGAAACCTATCAAATCATGTCCTATTGACCCCAAATTTTGCATGCAAGTCATATTTGACATTACGAACCTGCTCCAACTTCCGGAATCGCATTCCGGCCCTGATATCAAAATTTCCACCTCCAGTCGAATTTCTCAAAAACCTTCAAATTCCTATCTTTAGCCAAATGACTTCAAAATGACCTATGGACATCCGAATTCACTTCCGATCGCGCTCCCAACTCCAGAATCACCATACAAAGCTATTCCCAGACTCAGAATCCCAAACGGACATCTATAACACTGAAATGTCGTACAACCCAAACTTATGAAATTCTTCTAAAATGCTATCTTCCAAATTATGCGCCGAAACGCTCCCGGGTTATCCAAAGCCCGATCCAGACATATGACCAAATCCGAAATCATCATACGAACCTGTTGGAACCTTCAAATCCTGATTCGGAGGTCGTTTACTCAAAATTCTAATCTTAGTCAATTTTTCCAACTTAAGGCTTCTGAAAAAAGGATTTTCTTTCCAATTGACTCCGAACTTCCCGAAATTCAACTCTGACCATTCCCACGAGTCATAATACCTGAAATGGAGCTGCTCATGACTTCAAATCGCTGAACGACGCGCTAGAGCTCAAAATGACCGGTCGGGTCGTTACAGTTGGCTTCTTGCTTGGGAATGCAATTTAGAAGATAGGACCAGCAACATTGCTTATTTTGGTTTCTTATTGATAGTGTTGCTTGCAAATACCAACAACATCGGATACATTGACGGATGGAACTTTTTTTCACAAAGGGATTGTTATGAATTCTTATAACACTATGGTAGCATAAGATGTGATTCTAAGGAAGCACGATACAATCTTTCTCAAGAACATCATACAGATTTTTCTCTAATTCGACCCGCCGTTACGTGTTTTGTCGCAATTGACGTGTATTAGAGAGATTGTCAAGAGAATCGACTCAGGTATGTTAAGGCTATCCCTTCTTTCCTTTTGGCATGATCCATACGATACAAACGAAACGAGAAAATGCACAACTTCCATAAAATGACTCTATTAA
The DNA here is from genome assembly GCA_005239505.1 of Nicotiana paniculata. NCBI lineage: Eukaryota > Viridiplantae > Streptophyta > Magnoliopsida > Solanales > Solanaceae > Nicotiana > Nicotiana paniculata. The sequence goes on from ML328681.1 coordinate 36,987, forward strand.
TAGAAATGCCTATGTTCTTGAATTCCCATATGTCTTATTATTTATCATCTGTTCATGGGTCTCAGAAAATACGTAAGTTGATAAAGTTTATTTCATGATATTAATCAAAGGCATAATGGTCTTATGACACTTCGAAAGATTTTATTGACGTACTTCTCATGCATTGCATTCATTTATACATGTACATTGACCCATGACCAGATGGCGTTATATACGCGTATATATGCATATGGGTTATGGGAAAAGGTTACGACGTTATATACGCACCACCACCTGATCAGCTGGTATACGTTGATGATTTTTCCCACAGTGGCCGAAATGATAGGATGAGATTCCCTCAGAGGCTTGATGATGTTATGAACACATGTACCTATGCACGGTCTGATATTCATATGCATATGCATGATACTATAAGTATTTCATGTTTTACAGAGTTATCCAGACTTACATGTCGAGTCTTTTACTCCATGTTTCTCTCATGTCTATTATTACTGATTTTCATTCCCTACATACTTGGTATATTATTTGTACTGACGTCCCTTTTGCCTGGGGGCTACATTTCATGCCCGCAAGTCCCGATAGACCGGTCGAGAGTCCTCCAAGTAGGCTATCAGCTCAGCGAAAGATGTTTGTTCCCTCTGTTTACTCTGGTTATCTCATGACGCCCCTTCTGACCCACTTACCTATGATGATGTAATAAGAAAGATACGTTACGTTGGTACTCGATTAAGGTATCGGGTGCCCGTTGCGGCCCATCAGTTTGGGTCGTGACATGGATCTGCAAAAATATGCAGAAGAGAAGTATGAGTACACCACAATAGTACTTGGTAAGTATCAAGCTTAACCTCAGCAGAGTAGTGATGAGGTCATGTCAAGACACCTACTAGGACATGATAAGTGTCCATATGCCACAACTTGCCCATATGCCACAACTTGCCAAAAATCAAAAATATCAATGTTTCCACAATAAATACCCCATGGCTCAACCACAATGTGCACAAGAATTTCAACAACAACAACCATAACCCAATGGGATCCCACAAGTGGGGTCTGGGAAGGTAATGTGTACGCAGATCTCACCCCTGCCCTGGAGGGCAGAGAGGCTATTTCCGAAAGACTCTTGGTTTGAGAGAAAGAGTAGGAAAAAGTAAATAACAACAACAAGGCCGGGAAAATGATATGAAAAGTGTAAGGACCAGAGAAAAAATAAATGGAAGAAAGCAGTAGCAATATCAATAGCAAAAGCAATAGCCACAAGCAGTAACACGACATGGTACTAGAAAACTGAAAGACATTCCATTAACAACTTCACTTCAATGTGATAACGGCCTTCACAACTTCAACACCAATAACTCAACAATAAGATATTTCACGAAATAACAATTTCAAATAAAAGTAATTCAACAATTAAGGATGTAGCAAGGCAATAACTTCTACTAAGCATATAAGAGCAAAATAACAAGTAAGAGGTAAAACAAGTGTTAACAATGTCAAATAAAGCATATTGCCGGCATAGCCACCCTTATCCCATCCTCACTGACAATACCACATTAACCACTCGTATCGCTCTGCCCAAACAATATCCACTTGTATCTCTCCGCCCAGACAATATATCAATAGCCACTCATATATCTCCGCCTAGACAATATATCAATAGCCACCCATATCACTCCGTCCAGACAATATATCAGTAGCCACTTGTATCATTCAACACAATCAACAACAGTGAAATGCCACCCTTATGCCCCACATATCACCAATATATCCACACAACAAATCCATATGTACCAACAACACGACAAATAAACTCGTACCACACATGCCCATAGGCCACAACATTGCCAAAATCAACAATACCAATGTTACCACAACCCATAGTCCATGGATCAGCCACAATGTGTACAATAATCTCAAGGAACAACAAAATGAACGAGAAATAGCTCAACAAGGAAAGGTATTCCCATGAAATGGCATCTTCAAATTCTAGTGCATAACATAAGCTTAACAATAAAAGAGGTAGCATGAATTAGAAACTACGACTAAATGCATGAGAATAACTCAACAATGGAAAGAATAGCATGTAACAACAACTACCAATAAATGCATATAAGGAAAACCTCCACAATGGAAACTAGAACATGAAATAACAATTTCAATCAAAGCATGTAAGAATAAACTTGACACCGAAATATAGAACAAATAACAACAACTTCCATTAAATGCTTACAAGTAACATAAGAGTCTAAACCAGTCAATTTTCACATATAAGGCTATATGCACACGTTGCCTCATGTACACGTCTTTCACATACTTCAAATAGTACAATCAACCATATCCTAAGGGGTAGTTCCCCCACACGAAGTTAGGCATAATACTTACCTCAAAGAAGCTAAATCAATATTCTAAAAAACCCTTCCCGTGTGAAATAACCTCCGGACGGCTCGAATCGAGCCAAAATAACTTAATATCACAAAAAAAACATAAAAAATAATTTCGGATAATAAAGCTTCGATCCGTAATGAAAACTAAAAAGTCAACCCGCGCGCACACCTCGGAACCCGACAAAACTCACAAAATCTGAACACCCATTATGATATGAGTCCAACCATACAAAATCATCCAATTCCGGCCTCAAATCGACCTTCAAATTATCATTTTTTTATTTAGAAAAGTTTTTACTAAAATTCCCAATTTCTCCAATTCAAATCACCAATTAAATGATAAAAACAAAGATGGAATCATGAAATATAACCAAATCCGGGTCAAGAATACTTACCCCAATCCAAATCGTGAAAATTCCCTCCAAAATCACCCAAAATAGAGCTCTCTAAAACAAAAAGAAATTAAAAAAACAAAACCTTTCGAAATAGAGTACTATATAGTCTGACCAGGGGTTCATCTTCACGACTGTGGGACGCGATTGCCGAAACACAACTTCACTGCCCAGAGAAAATAAGCTACGCATTTGTGGCACATACATCACGAACGTGATGAACAATGAGGCTACCCTTCACGAACGCGTCCAACAAATGGCGAACGCGATGAGTAATTCCACTAGCCTCCAGCTTCCCTACGCGAACGAGGAACCACATTCGTGAACGCGGACTAGAACCTGCTCAAACCTTCGCGAATGTATATCCCCTGTTGCATCTGCGATGAACAAAATCACCCTAGCGCCAAGAATCACTACGCGATCGCCACTTCATCTTCCCGATCGTGAAGAACAACATGCCAGAAAAGTAGCAACTTCAATCATGGGCGAAATGGCCCGAAACTCTTCAGAAACATGACTAGGGCACCCAGGACCACGTCCAATCACACTAACCAATCCCAAAATATGACACGGACCTACTCAAGGCATCAAATCGCACCAAACAACATCAAAAGTATGAATCACACCTCAATTCAAGCCTAATGAACTAATGAACTTTTAACTTCTACAACTCATCCCGATCCATATCAGATCAACTTGGAATTACCTCAAATTTTGTATGCAAATAACAAATGAAACAACGGAACTATACCAACTCCGAAAACCACAATCCGAACCTGATACCAATAAAGTCAACACTCGGTCAAACATCTCAACTTTCAAAACCTTCAATTTTTTAACTTTCGCCAAAAAGTATCAAATCAACCTACGGACCTCCAAATCCAAATCCGTACATACACCTAAGTCCAAAATTACCTTAAGAAGTTATTGGAATCATGAAAATACCATTTTGAAGTCATCTACATAAAATTCAAACTCCGCAACTCTTACCATTTAAGCTTCTAAAAACAAGAATCATTCTTCCAAATCAATCTCGAATCGCACAAAACTGAAATCGGTCATGCACGCTTTTGGCGCTTTTGTGATGGTCACTCTACAGGGGTGGTTCGCAGGTGCAGACTTCGCATTTACGAAAGGGGTTCCGCACCTGCGAGGAATGGCCAACTGAGTTGAGGTCTCATATGCATAATTTTAGACCACATATGAAGACTCGTAGATGTGAAGTTCTTGTTCGCAGATGCAAAAATCGCTGGGAAACCTTATATTTTGAAGGCTTAGCTCATTTTTCATTATTTGGACTTTTTGAGCTAGGCTAGAGGCGATTTGGGGATATTTTCATCACCACTTTGAGGGTAAGTATTTTCTATTGGATTTGATTATGTATCTCAATTCCCCATAGATCTTTGCACTTGAACATGGATTCAAAAGAGGAAATTTGAGTTTTTCCTACAACTTAAGAGGATGAATTTTGGGGATTTGAGGGTTGACTTGGACTTGGTTTTTGAATCTAATCACATATTTGGACTCATAGGGCTATGGGTACTCGGGATCTTCCCCTTGACTCGGGTTTTGTCAATGTAGGTCTGGGTTGACTTATATAGACTTTTTGAAAATTGAGTACAGAATAAAGCTTTATTGTTTGGAATTAATTCATATATGTTTATTTGACATTATTGAGTTATTTTTGGCTAGATTCGAGTGGTTCAAAAGCCGATTTACGAGGGAAGAAATTTTTGGAGTATCGATTTTGCTTGTTTGAGGTACGTATTTTTCTACCATTGTTTGTGGGATTAGTTGCATGAATTGTTGATGATGGCTATGTGCCGAGGGTGACGCACATGGGGGGATGAACATATGTGTGTGTACTGGGTTTTATCCATGTTGGGGGTAGTCCTTAGGTCATGTTATGCCTTGTATTGGATACTATGCTTCTTGCTATCATGCTTCACATGTTTGTACCCCTTCGTGAGCTTTTTGAATAATGTTAGAGATTATGTGTAGGTTAATTTCCTGTTCAAACATGATAATTGCTAATTTGAGGCGTATCCGCCTAATCTGAGTTGTGGTATCATACTTCACATATGCATACACCTTAGCATGTTACTTTTATCAGTCGATGAGTATGTGACTTGATATCTTTTGTTTGTATACATGTATTCTTGTATATAATTTCAGTGTGATATGGACTGGATTGGCAACACGTGAGTGATCTGTACGAGTTGAGTTATGATTGCACGTGAGTGGTCCGTGTGGTTGTTATATTATGGCACGTGAGTTTTCCATGCAGCATGTGGATAAGGATCCATCCCCCTAAGGTCATCCTATCTTGTGTTTCACTTGATGACAAACATGCGGTATGAGGGAAAATTGATCAGTATTTGGTTATTGCATCTCTTCTCTATTTTCAAACACTTTGGGTGTATACATGATTTTATCGCATTTCTTCTCTATATATTAGTTTTGAAATGTATTCATGCCTCTTTATGCATATCTCCTTATTTTACTAAAAGATGAAGGCATGGTATATACCTTCTCTATATGTTAACATGTGCACATTGACGTGATTATTTATACATATCTTCTCTATATGCAAATGTTGATGATCCATTGGTGATAAATATATATCTTCTCTATATGCTAGTTGTTAAACTTTTATAGACTTGCAAACATCTTCTCTATGTGCATTGATTGGTTATACATGTATTTCATGCTTAGTTTTGGTACCGTTGTTGTGAACTTGCATGTTTATAAACCGAATAGGTTATTAAGTGAGTATCACTGCCAGGGGAGGATTTAGGGGGACGGAAGGGGGTTCACCCAAACATTACACAGTATATATAAGGCAAAATATATTTTTTACCTCTATATATTATATTTTGAATCCCCATCACACAGCCCAAAAGCATAGCTTATCTTTTTCCTTTTCGGTGCATAGGGACGGTTGTGTTCATACTACACTCTGCACTTAAATGTGCAGATTTTGGAGTTGCACCCAATGGAGCTTTGTGAGCTGAGCTATTTATTTTGTTGTAGAGACCAAGGTAGAGCTGCTTCCTGATCTCAGTCCCTGGCATCTCCTCCTATTTTCTTTTATTTCTTCAAACAGTATTTCTGTGTTTTAGACTTGTATTCGTACTATTGAGCTCATGACTTAGTGCTGCCAGTTCTGGAGAGTTGGGAAATGATTTGACATTATCTATGGTATTAAGTAGGGTTAGGAGCCATTATGACCGATGGTTATTTTGGATTGTGATAGAGAGAGATAAAAAACTTAGGGCTTCAATCCCTTGTTAAACTTTGATGGTACCTCCCCTCTTTTATGTTACCTTGCCTCCCCTAAACCCTTTTTTTCCATTTTATTGGTGTAAATGCTAATGTAAAAATTAGAGCAAGAAGAAAAATCGCTAGTGTGTGAATGTGTGCGTAAATTGTAGGGATGACCTCCTTTATATAGACAAAAGAATAGTCTTTGTCCTTTGAATAAATGAATTTTATCTACTGGGTTAAAGGATGTCATGTCACATCACATGTGTTGTCACATCACATATGTTATCACAACATATGTTTTGTCACATCACAATGCTTGTGACATTAGATGTTGACAAATATGGGATTTGACTGGATTTTATTCGTATTTTAAAATAAATTCTACTGGCTCCCATGTATTAACTGTGCTATAAATTAAAGAAGATTATTTAATAGAAAGAATGACTTCTAGTATTTATTGAAAAATGTCAATGAATAGAATAATATTGTAATAATTTTTATTTTTATTGTTAAATGACAATAAATTGATTAAAAAAATCGTAATAGTTTTAAAACTTAGGACAACTATCAATAAATTATTTTGAAATCCAGAAAAAGCATAAAAGACAATACTTAACTAGTTGCAATAAAATGATAAAATTTATGTATATCTCAAAAACTAGGGTAATTATCAACAAAATCGCATTAAAGTTGAAGAAATGTGCTAAGTGCTATATCATGGAATTAATGCCTAGGAAGCCTGTAGAAGTTATTTTGAAATACGACGAGCCAAAATTGGGTGTCAACATAGGCCAACTCTGATCTACTTCAATCTTCTTGGGATCAACCTTAATATCATCCCCAAACATGACATGACCTAAAAATACTACCTAATCTAACCAATACTTGCACTTGGAAAACTTAGCATACATCTTCCTTTCCCTCTGAAGCTGAAGTACAAACCTCAAATGTTTCTCATGATCCTCTTCACTACAGGAATATACCAAGATATCATCAACGGATACAATAACAAAAGAATCCAAATATGGTTGGAACACATTATTCATCAAATTTATGAAAGTTGCTGGAGCATTGGTCGAACCAAAGGACATCACCTAAAGCTCATAATGTTCATAACGAGTCCTGAAAGCTGTCTTAGGGATGTCAAAAGCCCTAGTCTTCAATTGATGATAGCCTGACATCAAATCAATCTTCGAGAATACCGTGGTACCCTGAAGCTGACCAAAAAGATCATCAATACGAGGCAATGGATATTTGTTCTTGATAATGACCTTGTTCAAATACATATAATCAATGTGTGCTCTTATAGAACCATCTTTTTTCTTCACAAACAACATCGGCGCACCCCAAGAAGAAAAACTTGGCCTGATGAATCCCTTATCCAACAATTTCTCCTTCAATTCCTTCAACCCAACTGGAGCTATGCAATAAAATGCAATAGATATGGCTTGATTTCCCAAACCAATACCAAAATCAATATCCATATTTTGGTGATACTGAACTCAATACTACTATGCCTTCTCAAGCAACTCAAATCGTCAGTGCTACCTCTGATCCCGATCCTTCTGCCTAAAGATGAATCGTTACCTCGTAAAGAAATTCATCCCCTCATGACTCACTATGTCCATCTTGATATCATATCTAAGTACAAGAATCCCATAGCAAGATAAAAATATCAAGCAGGATATCCCTTCTCATAAGCACTCCCTTGCCTAGAAGCACACAACTTCGATCAACCTATATGTCAATCACCGTCATGCAACAGCTCTCCAAGCATGTAAGAAACATTAATGTTTAAAGTCATAGTCAAAAACACCTCAAGAATTAAGAAACCTACTTGCACATAATAAAGCCACAAGAACTGAATCATTCCAAGTCAACCAAGTCATGTGGACAGCCCAACCCAGATGTCCTACCACAAAAGTGACGACAATACCCCATCACACCAACAAAATTGATCATGTCTATTACCATGTTGATTCAAGCCACTACGATGTCGATCCAACTGCTTCAGATAACTCTTGACATGCCTTCAAAGCAACACTTTTCGTTCCAAGTACACTGTGTCCTTTAATCAAAACTCATCCCAAGTGATCCCAATATGAAACTACATCGTCTTAAGATCTCTAAGCCGCTCAATTCCCTTTCATGCACCCAAAACTACCTCAAATTCAAATGTTTGCTATAAAGAGACCTTCAATAAATCCAAAGTTGTTCCTTTATCTCTCCAACACTGCATCGTAGGACCGATAATGATACAAAAGTACTCCAAGCCTCTTTCACAATCCAATGCAATCTTAAATCATTAGCCACGCAACGAATCCGGTACTTCCTCAGGTACCACATCTTGAATCTTCAACCTGTTGATACTCAATTTTGCCATCATATATTATAACGTATTTTTATATATTTTTTAAATATTATGTTTTATACTTTTGTCAAATTGTTATTACGAGTTCCACACAAATACTTTTACCTCTTTTTAAGCTTTTAAATTGATTTGGCTTTTTTGATTGGTAAATATTTATTAATTATTCTTTCAAAATTACTTCTGGGTGATTAGTAGTCCAAATTCTTATTTAAAACCACATGCATTTATAAAATTTCATTTCATTTTATATAACTTATTTGCATTTTTATATCATTTGCAATAATAGATACCATTTTTCAATAATTATCCTTATTATACTATTTAGGTCAAAATAACTCTTTTTTATAATCATCACTATTATTTTGAAAGTATTAATTTCAAAATAGCATATTTTTATATTATTTTTTAATTATTTTCAATTGATTTTCATATTTTGGAATTTCAGCCCAAAACCAGGCTAAAATGGGACAAAAACAGGCCCAAAACGTCAGACCGAGTCCCAGACCCAAGCCAAAAAATCCCTTTACTCATGATGCGGTAGGGACCCATTTGTTGATCCGCCCCACCTCCCCTTTAATCATGGTCGTTGATCTCAAATGATCAACGGCCGATAGCAAGCCCTCTATTTTTAATTACCCAAAACCCCTATCCCTAGTTCCTATTTTCCCTAACTGGCCGCCTATACATTTTCTCAATCTACCTCCTCTCTTTTGTGAACTCTAGACACCTTACTCCCCCCTCCCCCCAAAAAAAATTCTCTCTGAATCCGGCTATACTATGGAATCCTACGATTTGCTTACCTTATTTATACTATCTCACTACTACTCAGGTATTCATGGTATTACTTAGTACTTGCCCTATTTTGGCAAGTACTACCTTTCCAAGGACGGGCCTAATTGACTTTGATTTTGTGAATATTTAGACGATATTCCATCTATATACACTCAACAAGGGACGATTTTTTGCATCTTTGGTCCGATTTACAGCCGTTGGACCCAACTAGGGTTTGAAATTGTTCTATCTCCTTTACCGTCTTTGTCACTGATGCATGCCATTTTCTTTCCTTATTTGTGTTGGATTGATTGTTTTCCATGTTAATTTGTTTAATTCGAACACTATATAAACCCCTCCCCAAATTCCCTTAAGGAGATATCTTAATCATTGCTATCTATTTCACTCACTCACTCTGTTACACTCGAATATTTTCAAAAATTGTTGGATTCTTGGCCGACTTAAGGCCAAGGCCACTGTGATCGACTCATTGACTTGCTCAGGTGCAAGAACTGCTCGGAGCTCATTTGAAGATCTTGTGAACTTTGAAGCACCGGATTTGGGAGTTCTCATTGTTCTCTCTTGACTATTGTTAACTAAGTTGCTGCTGAAATCTAGTCTTGTCATTTACTTGCTCGTTTATTTGCAATTGTTTAGTGAACTTGAATCTTACAATTATATTCCCCTTTTCTATTTGTGTTCACGTTCTATATCCTAATATTATTTGAACTTTTGTGAGCCATCTTGATTTGCTATTTTTCTACCTTTTTTATGCAATCCTATTTGTTTTAATTCTATTCTGCAAGTCTATGTTTTTTCTGGAATCAAACCTTCCTAAGTCCTAAACTTTAGCATATGCTCTCTATGTATGTTTAACTTGATGTATGGCATTCTTAGGTTTGCCTAGTTATTATGTTAAAACTTGAATCTTACATTTGATGTATGAGTACCTTGTTATTCCCTGCTTTGGAATTTGTATTAAGACCTCATGTGATGACTAATGTTTGCCCAGAATCTCGAGTATGCTAAGTCTTACCTGCTTGAAACTAAGTGAATGATTGTAAATTATGCCTACCAGTTTGCTTGTTTTAACTTCCATGATGAGAACTTCTATTTGGCTAGTTGTAACCATGTCTTCCTTAGATTTCCATGTAGAGACATTCGTGTAAAACTGCTACTTGGTACTTTCCCTAGAATTAGTTCCTTGATCATGTCTCCTTTAGATTCTCATGCTAAGGCTCTTATGTCTAAAGTCCCACTGAAGATAGTTTTAGACCATGTTTACTTTGAATTTCTTCTTAGTGAACCTTTTGCTACCCTATGATGTTCAATCATGTCATTGTGAACCTATTTCTAGAAATCCACGACATGTGTCTACCTACGTGTGTTATATTTGTATGTAGGGGACTGTTGTTACACCTCATATTTTCGTACATGAGAGTACGTCATAAGTCAATTGATGTAAGATCTGAAATGAGATCATCTTTGAAAGTAAAAAAAGTAAGCTAATCATGTTAACTTGGAGTTTATAGATATTTAAGATCATGGACTGCAAGTACCAAGAGGGTTGGAAGGCTTAGAAGCTAAACCATTTGAAGAAAACAAGTTTCGTCGAAAGTCGACAAGTTGGGAATGTTATAACAGGTACTTTTGGGGTGATATTAGGGTGATCAAAATGATAAGGACGTTATTTTACGAGTTATTTTTGTCTTATGATAGTCGTTTGTTATGTTTTTAAGTCAAGCGAGTTATGGAACAAAAGTTGGCAAAGATCATCCCAAGTTACATTAATAAATATGCTGAAAATTAGGTCAAATGTAGCTGAGCATTTTTCCGAATGTACTTGGAATTATAGAATTATCCACATATCAAATTGATGATCTATGAGTCTAGTTTCTAATGTATTAATCTGTTTGTCAATACAACATTGGAGTAGAGAAATATGTGTAGTTTTGCGAGATTGCGCAGAATACATAGGTGACAAGTAGGTGTGCCACTGAATCTTGTTGAGCAATATATTTCGTATGTTATATGAGGTATTTTTGGAAAATACTATATAGAAAATTGAAGGTCTTCAAATTTAGTTTCAAACGCTCTTAACCGTTTATTCATACGACATCCCAATAAAAAGATATAAGCGTCAGAAGAAGAACCACTGCTAGGGTGCAAAGCTAGCACCTCTTTGACTTTACAAAAGTTGATATATATAGGGTTTTAAATCGTCTTTATCTTCATTTTTCGTAGAACACGACCAGGAACCCCTAAAAACTTACCCTTAAGATCTATATAAGGGTTCCAATGAAGATTAACATCCTGGGTACGAATCAAGAAGCCTTAATATTAGAATGATCCCTACGACGTAAGTATCGCTATATCACCTCTCTTTTTCTTTGTACTTTGAATTTAGGAACGTACTTTATACTTAATAAAATGCTTATTTTATGTATTTAATCTTTTAAGTATCAAGTAAAATTGATAAATTTATTTTCTAATAGTTAGAACTCACGGGACGGTGATTGAAAGCCGTGAGTTTGATTTATTGCACTTTTAGTGGATTGTTTTGTAGTCCACCAATGTTGGGATCTTGTGCTGATATTTTATGGAGCTTTGGAGGAGAAAAGGTGTGGATAAACACCACATAATAACGGAATGGTAGGCTGATTGTTCATCGTTACATTTTTAGGTTGTTTTGACACTACTTTGGTTATCATTTTATGTATGAAGTGATTAGGGTGTGTGGGCTGTTTGTGGTATATTATGATGGAGATAAGGTTGGAAAATGATTCATACATGTTTTTATTATTGTGTTCTTATTGTAGTTGGTATATGGTATTGGAGGAGGGCCTTGTTACAAGGGAGATGTTGTCCAAATTTACGTAAACAAGCTACTAGTTTAAGTTGCGGGCTTAGCTTTTACTCAGCATTGATTTTGAATCTCCTTATGTTGTGGTAGATTGAGTTGAGTTGTTTGAAGAATTGCTTGGAAGGTATTGTCACGACCCAAAATCTATTAAGGTCGTGATGGCGCCGGACACCACCGTCAGGCAAGCCAATCATTAATTAATTGAAATAATTTCTTGTTTTAACATTTTTCAAAATTGTTACCTTTCACTTACAAGTCATAAAAGCGAATAAAAATTTATCAAATAAATACGACAGGTAAACTATTCCATTTATTTAGTTAAATCCAAAACACATCCCAGAACTCGGCGACACAAGTGCATGAGCAATTTCTAAGAATTTATACAATCATTACAAGTTTGTCCGGGATACAAATTGGACAATGGAATTTAAAACAAAATGAATACAATACGAGGGAGACTCTGCCAGCTGCGGATCGCCTCTGGATGATGCAGCTCGCCTAAGTCTCCAAACCATCCTCAGCGCTATGAAAGTACCTGTGCAATAAAATGCACAGCAAGTGTAGCATGAGTACGAAAACAACGTGTACTCAGGATGTCGCCTACCTAACCTCAGAGAGGTAGTGACGAGAGGTCGAATCAGACACTTGCTAGAGGTCAATTTAATATATTCAGGTGAGACACTAAGAATGAATGTCATAGACAATTTCTTAAAATCATGAATTAATAATATCAACTCCTTCCACATTTAACACTGTAAATCTTCGTCATTGCAGTTGAAAATTTAAATCATAATTCGGAATAAGAAACGTCAGACTTATTTCACATTTTACACATAAATTCTCCTTCCTCATAACTGGCCATTAAAACTTCCTTAGGCCAACAAACATGTATAAATCACAGCAAATACGCAGTAAATATCATGCGCAAGCAATGCCGAGGGTCGACATCCCGAACCAACATAAACATAAATTGTGCACTACCGAAGGTCGAACTGCCCGAACCATAGATGCATCTATTTTTCCCGCTCGCGTATCAATCATGCGATGCGGTCAACATAATAATAATAAGGCTAACCTGCTCGCGAATCATACCTGCGACTCAGGTGCTCATACGAATATATATAAATATAGGGTCATCCTGCTCGCGAATCATACATGCGACTCAGGCACCCAAAGTTACACATATTCACACCAATAAACCACATTTTTATCAGGAAACTTAGTTGTTAGATGAAGTGATAAAATTCTCCTTTTAATAAACATGAGTATAATATTTAAAACTTTTCTGGAGATTTACTTGCCAATTTCGACAGGGTTCCAAACTCGATAGGTTTATCCGAAACACAATTATCCAAGGAAGAATCAATTCTCCTTCTAGGTGATTAAGTAAAGTAAAGTCTATCCTTCTCAGAGATTTAGATACTAATTGAAAGCATCACATGATATTTTATTGACAAGGTCACCAGTACAACAAGTAAAGCATGCTAGTGGGTCCTAGACTACCCGGACATGGCATAAAAGTAGCTACGCACAGACTCCTGTCACCTCGTGCGTACGTATCCCCCCCGAAATTAATAGCATGTATTCGTTTAGTTCACCTAGGGGGACAATTCCCCCTCACAAAGTTAGAAAGGAGACTCACCTCGCTCCGAAATTCCATAACCGGCTTCCAAGCCCTTCCGACGATTCCAATGGACGCACAACGCCCCAAAACTATCCAAATAACGACAAACCAATGAAAATATACTCTAATATTTGCAACAATTCAAATTATATAATTTCCCAACTCAGCTCAGTGAATTGACCAAAATGCCATCGGGCCTACATGCCCGGATTTTGAAATTTCTCGAAGATATACCCTACCCATAGCGTTACTAACTCAAATATTCATGCTCAATTCGTGGTAGAAATTCAAAATACAAATTTTTAGGTCTTTCCTCCAAAATCCCAATTTTCCTACTAATTTTCATGTCTAATTCATGTATAATCCTTGTATTAATCTTTAAAAGATGAAGAAATTACTTACCTAGTGATGCTTGGTGGAAAAACCATCTTGAAGATCCTCAAAATCACCCACATTAATGAAACAAATGAAGGAAATGGCCAAAATCCCGTCTAAAAGATCACACTGCCCAGAAAAACCCTTTATGCGATCGCATAGGCCAACTATGTTGCCCCAGATTTCCTCTTGTGCGTTCGCATGCCCTCTCCCGCATTCGCATATGCCAAGTTCCAGAAGCCCCTAAACACACCCTTGTGCGATCGCACAACAACCCCTGCGGTCGCACAGGGCAATTCCCTGCAGCCTCAACTTTTCCTTCTGTGTGATTGCAGACTTCCAGATGCGACCGCACAAGCCAAAATTCCATCCCTCTAATTTCTTCTCCGCGATCGCACAATTGGTACGGCGATCGCATAGCACACCAGTGACACCAGAAAATAGCAACAGCAAAACAGAGAAAAAAGGTCTGACCTCATCCCGAAACACACCCGAGGCCCCCGGGACCCCATCCAAATCACACGACTCAGTCCTATAACATCCCACGAACTTGCTCGAGGCTTCAAATCACATCAAACAACGCCGAAATCACGAATCGCACTAAAATTTAAACTTTATGAACTTGAAATTTCAAACTTCCACTTCTTATGCCGAAACCCGTCAAATCACCTCCGATTGACCCCAAATTTTGCACACAAGTAATATTCAATATTACGGACCTGCTCCAACTTTTGGAATCGCATTCCGACTCCGATATCAAGATTTCCACTTCTGGTCAGATTCTTCAAAACCTTCAAATTTCTATCTTTAGCCAAATGACTTCAAAATGACCTCCGGACATCCGAATTCACTTCCGATCATGCTCCCAACCTCAGAATCACCATACGGAGCTATTCCCAGACTCGAAATCCCAAACGAACATCAATATAATTGAAATGTGCTTCAAGCCAAACTTAGGAAATTCCTTCAAAAATGCTGACTTCCACAATATGCGCCGAAACGCTCCCCGGTCATCCAAAACCCGATACGAACATACGCTCAAGTCCAAAATCATCATACGAAGCTGAAGGAACCTTCGAATCCTGATTCGGAGGTCGTTTACTCAAAATTCCAATCTTAGTTGATTCTTCCAACTCAAGGCTTCTGAAATGAGAATTTTCTTTCCAAATAACCTCTCAACTTCCCGAAATTCAATTCCGACCACACCTACAAGTCATAATACCTGAAACGGAGCTGCTCATGACCTCAAACTGCTGAACGACGTGCTAGAGCTCAAAACAATCGGTCGGGTCGTTACATTCTCCCCCCACTTAAACAGACATTCGTCCTCGAACGTGCTAAGAACTTCTTTGGAGTTATCTGAAATCTGTGTTTAGCACCTCGAGCACCTACCCGTGCTACCAAAACCCAGCTGAGTACATTAGCTTGATCAAATCTGAAGATTTCTTCTTTTATCCATATAATAAGCTCAGAATTCACTTCCAACACCTGAAATTTCTCTGACAGGCCTAGTTCCAATACATAAACACCGTATCTACTACCACACGATATACCAGAATACGACTGCATACCTTTGCTGAATTAGCACCATGCACCGCAAAATTCATCATCTAACCACAATGACGTTCCCTAAACCTTAATAGCCAAAATTTCACGAATCCGATGCTCCCGATGCACCTCATAATATATATACATACATCCTGCTATAATGCTGACGATACCACCACAACGGAGGAGATGTGTAGAATTTCATACCCAACTGCAGAGTTAACAAATCATTGAATATCTCATCTTGACTAGAATTATCACCTCATTATGAACCGAATAATGGTATTTGTCCTTTAATGTATTTCACATAAGCTTATCGCACTTGATCCCTGATCCAATAATCTCGTCTCGCCCAGTATGAACTGTTCAGACAACAAATCATCCCAACAGTCTCACATGATACCACATCGCGCCTATAGGCCACAACTCGAACATGATAAATAAGAAATGACTCAGGAAGGGACTACTCAACTCACGCAACTAATGTGAACTTTCTCAGAAAATAGAAAGTAAGACACACGAAAATAAATATAGGAACCTGGCTCATCATCACACTGTTGCGGCGTGCAACCCAATCCAAATAACATAACCGTGGCGGCGTGCCACCCGATCCAAATAACATGCCCGTGGCAGCGTGTCACCTGATCCAAATAACATAACCGTGGCGCCGTGCCACCCGATCCAAATGACATAAAATTCACGTAAGGAAATATAGACGGAGCTGAATTGCTCACTATTACAAATTTCTGAATATCGATTATAAGCACGCTAAGTGCGTAATACCATCCTGGGGAGACTGATAAAGCCATATGCTTACAAAACTCAAGCACAACTGAGGTGCGATATATATATATATATATATATATATATATATATATATATATATATATATATATATATATATATATATATATATATATATATATATATATACACACACATACTCTGGATCTCAAGAGCCAACCTGCTCACGTAACATCATCACTACGCGGGACCTCAACATATAAGAAATTATCAAGCCATTTACAACTCACACGGCACAATCATAATATCACATGAATTTGATGAAGACGGAACAATCACCTGATATTCCAACACCCCTCCCTGAGGAGCGCTATACTGAAATGAACACATCTGCCTCACATGAAGCCCATAACCATAAATAAATTAATCCATACACTTCAAGTCAATTCTGCTCGCAATGAACTAGGTTGATAGCCTTACCCAGGGTCCATAATAACCCACTTCCTCTTATAATACACGAGAGCAACCACATAGCCGCGAAAACATCCCACAATCCACAACCAACTGGACCGAACGCCTTCCTGGCATAAATTTTCAAACAAGCAATATTACACTTGGTCTAAATCTTCAATCAATCAGGTGACTACTTGTCACACTTATACCATCTTCCCGTGGTCACGCTCCCACGACCTTCCACGAGGTAACAAGTCTGCCCATCCATAACACCGACCACACTAAGGCCGCAAAACACATCAAGAACCCATGACCAGGGTACAAAGCCTCTCTCACCGAATATCGATCTCAGGTGACACTGAAGATAACACCAGCTTACTCTGAACTTTCAAATCACTTTTTTTTTCATGCTCATCCGAGCTCATGACATCCTTATCAACACAGAATCGCAACCTCGATCCTTACTTCCAGTTACATACTGCTTACTGCACCTAACATGCCAATATGAGATAACGCAAGAATTCCATCATAACTTCTTAACCACTAATAGGGTGAACACTTCATCATAGAAACCTTTTACTTACCTTAATTCAAGAGAACAGTAACAACACTCAAGTGAATTCTCACAATCACCCAAAATGCAAATCTTTAAGTAGTGGTCTGAACCACCATAACCCTCCCTGGATCCGTCTACACCTGACAGGCCATAGAACTCGAATGCTCTGAAATCAAATTTGTTACTGCGACCGTCAAACCTCGCACACACTGTGCAACCCACACACACAACTCAATCACACTGACGAAACTGATCATTGCCCTAAATATGCTACTTCAACCATGACTAATCAATCTATCTTCTTTTAATCATCCTTAACTGCCTTAGAATAATAGTAACTTCCTTCAACTCATAGCACACTCAACCCCCTCTCATCC
>ML328682.1:0-65818 GCA_005239505.1 Nicotiana paniculata
CCCGGATTATATTTGCAACGCCCGCTTAGTCTTCTACAAGACATAGTTGAGCGTGATCAATCATCAACACCCCAAACTTAAATCATTGCTCGTCCCCGAGCAATCAAACTACACTTTATATAGACACGACTTTTTTAAACAATTCTCCTGACTCATCATACCAAGAATATTTAAATTAGACTAAGCACAAGGGTGTAACACCTTCACCTCAATATTTGACTCACAAGTACCAAACATTTATTTACAACTCACCCACTTACTCTAACTTAGGGGTCACTGACATTAACTTTCCTTCATTAATCAAGTGCCCTCACACAATAAAAGAGAGTAGTTCCACACAATAAAATTTAAGAACACTTAGGAACTTAAGATAGAAAGAATTCACTCACTCTCAGAAATAACATTCATATGCCACAAAAGATGCACCATAGTCTTGCCTGCAGTGTACTACTCTACTAATTGAGCTCATTCAGTCTAGGATCAAGTAGGACTTTATTTGGTTGTAATGTATGCTGCATGACATGTAGGATACATTTAGATATAAGAGTGACTACACCTCCCTAAGCACTTTAATACATATACTTTAACATTCAAACCCCATAATTATGTCAAACCAAACTCCGCCTTCACATCAATGTATTTTACCCCATACTTCTTTAAGCACAATTACATCAAGAGCCACCACCTATCAAGGATATTTTTTTTTCACAACAATACAATTTTTTTTTCTTTTCTTTATTTCTCTTTTTTATTTATTTAAGTGGCTCTTACTTTTTCAAAACTGTGCACCTTTCTCCTTATTTCATTAGTTTCACTCAAAAGCCAAACCAACCACCCCACACTTTAAGTTTTACACAATTCATACACTTCAAGTGCTCATGAGAGGTTAGAAGGTTCAAATAGATGGTTAATTCAAACAAAATGGATAAGGCTTGTAATGTGGTTGCTAAAGAAACAGGATTACAGACTCAAAAGGGTTAACTACGATACATAACAATTAGGGGGGTAAAATATACATATCTGGCTCAACAAAGAAACGCCTATATCACTTCCAAGACTGAACAAAACTACTATTTCGCTTTGCAAACACACGTGGCAAGTTCTAGGCATCAAATGCAATGCACAAAATAACACACAAATCTCACACACACATGGCACTTAACTCACTCAGGATTGGATTCATCAAGACACTCTAGTCGAAGCAGTTAAGAAAATTTAAAATCATAAAATTTAAGGTACTTATACAAGAGTCAAAAACCGAGCTTAAGCGTCACAACCAAAGTACTTACTATTCTCAAGGCATAACAAAGTCAAGAGACATTGCTTCACTTCAAAACACAACACAATGGCTCCTCTTCCTAAAAAAATAAATAAAACTAACTACACCTGTTTCAAACAAAATCCTCGGAAAAGAACCGCGGCGCAAAGAAAAACCAAGGGGGAATTGCTACACTACCTAACAAAAGAAAATATTTTTTTTTAGACTTAAATCCCTCAAGAAAATTTTCTAATAGATCCATCGTCGGGAAAAGTCCAATCTTTTCTATTTTTGTAAAAAGAAATTATTCAATTAAACTAACACAACTAAATTGGCATGGAAAAATATCCAGAAAATCTTCTCACCCCACACTTAAAATTGTGCATTGTCCCTAATGCATACCATAACTAATAAGAGGGTAAAAAAAACTCCCTGGTAGGCCAAAGGCCGAAGCACTAGCATCTCATGGGGTACTCAAACTTCTCCCGGGCCTGGTCCTTCGTGAGGGTACCTCACACTTAGTTCGTACCCTCTAGTTTGTTGTTGCATCCTTCCAATGGCTTTGCGTTCCATGCTCCTAAAAAAATCAAAAATCGACATTACAAAAATAATACAATTAAAAAAATAAAAAAATATAAAAGAAAGTGGTAAGCTGGGTTGCCTCCCAACAAGTGTTTGATTTAACGTCGCGGCACGACACGAATCACTTTTTGCCTCCACTTTGAACTTATGAATTGGACCCCAAGTTTTGATTCTGCTCTGTGATCATGCTCCTGGGTGGAGTAGTATTCTGCACTTCTTGGCCTTTGGATGAGATGTATATTCCCAACTTTCTGGCACGAATAATTCCAAAATGTAGGCATCTTGTTCCTTACTCCTTGACTCATCAAGTGGCTCGGATGATTCTATTTCCATATCATCATCCATACACAATGTGGGAAAATGCTTGGAGTGTGGACCAATGCGCTCAACTACATAACCATTGAGATTGTCAACACCCTTAACCCTAATGACACTAGAGTCAACTAAATATGTATCCTCAATGTCCTTTGTTGACTCCAGTATCTCTTCTACAACATCGACATCCTCAAAATCTAGTTCGATTGATTGTTGGAGTTCTACTCTGACCTCCTCCTCTAGCTCATCCCCGTATTTTTTTATATCCTCCAGTATAATGGCAATTTCTGCAGCCAATTCATACTCATATTGGCTACTATACACAATGTCAACTTGTTGCGCTTTACAAGGTTCAATTAATTTATTCGCTTGAGCCTCTAAGTTTTAAATAGTTTCCTTTTGCCTTTGTATCTTCCGTGGTTTCTCATCATATTGTTCCACACTGTACTTTAATATATCTTTGATCTCCTTTAGGTCAGCTTCCCTAGGTTCTTTGTTCCTGTTAACTTCACAAGAAAAAGAAGAACCATAAAAGTAAGGGGTTGGGGGAAGATAAGAAATATAAGCACAATCATGAAAGTGATCATCTTGACCACCACATATATCACACACATTCCACACATAATATTGGGTTGGTGCACATAACTCGCTCTTGGGAATATTTTGATAATTTTTCCTTGGGTGGTTTCCTCTACTAAATGCATAAGGATGATCAAAAGTAGAATTACCAACATCAAAACTCTCATAATTCCAAGATGCCATGTTTCTCAAATTAATAAAAATCAAATAAAAATAAAAGTTCAAACTTGAAGCCTAGCAATATGTACACCTACAGCTACACTGTTAGTTCCCCGCAACGACGCCAAAATTTGGTCATGCCCAACTAAAAAGGACTAAGAAGTCGTTGCAAATATAATCCGGTCTAAAATTCCGGAGTCGAATCCCACAGAGAACTAAGTTTTCGCCATAATTGTTTTAATATCACTAAGAAGACAAGCTCGACTAAATTTCTAAGTTATAAAGATTAAGATTCTTATATATGACTAATTAACTAATAAACTAAAGCAGTAAATTAACAACTAAAGATACTAAAGTTTGGAGATTAAATTCAGGAGGTCTAGAGTTATGATTTTTCCAATTGTTGGAATCTTTCCCGCTATGTTCCCTGCAATTTCGCCTATGTATTCTCTACTGATCATGAGCAGTTTAGGTGTCGTAATTATCTCTCGAGCAACTACAACAATCTAATAGACATATTCTCTCGAGCTATGCTAGTTGGATTTATCTAACCACTCATTATGACCACGTCAAGACTTTGTTATTTCTAAACCTACCTTTAAACCCGCTGTATTGATTTCTCACATAGGCTAGGAGTGACGTTGTTCAACAACCACCTAAATATGTATCATTTCTCAAGAAACACATAATAAATAGTCACATTGTCCATTCAATCAACAACAATAAACACATAGTTGAACAAGTAGAGAAATCCAACGGCTCAATTATATAAAAACATAACAAGAATTTATAAGGTTCCATCAAAAACCCTAGATAACAAATTAGCTATTCATAATAGTATGTAAAAATACAATACTAAAAGTCATAACCAACAATGAAAAATAAGAAAAGGAAGGAAAAACTGGTAGAAAAATTCCCGCCTTGCTCCTATTGTGTCTCTGCCTCCTTAGGTCCAATCTCTGTCTCAAATTTGTCCAATCTCCTCAAAATACCATTTTTCCATGTATATATACCACGTAGGGTCGGGCCCGAACAATTATACCTTCTCCTACGTGAAAACGGACAATTTTTTCAGGTTTGGAGCTCGCGGTCGCGGTCAACCGTGGTCCGGACGCGGTATTTACTCAGTGTACTGCCTCAGTCCGCGTCAGGTCCGCGGTCGCGGTTGCGACCGCGTTTTTCACCCTGTTCCGTTTGGAATGTGGAAAAACTTAAAACATGAAAGTTGTAGCCCTTTGAGTTAGCTTTCCAATCATATATTCTATAGCCCAAATGGAGCTCTGAGAAAAACGTTATGTCTATTTTACTAGATAGTGCGCAATATGCCTAATCGAGTCTTCGTTTGTTCTTAACTATCAAATTTGACCCATGAACACGATCTCGGCATAATTACTTGGGCTTTTACTCAGAATTAAAAGCTACAAATCACTTGAATTCATTTTATAACATTTACATAGCTCAGAATCACTCCTACAAGGCATAAAACACACAATTAGTTCAAAACACTAGCGATTAAAACTCAAACTCAATTAAAGTGCAGTAAACTAGAGTGTAATAAGCGACTAAAATACATAATTATAGCGCATCATCAACACCCCACACTTAAATCATTGCTCGTCCTCGAGCAATCAAACTACATTTTATATAGACACGACTTTTTTAAACAATTCTCCTGACACATCATACCAAGAATATTTAAATTAGACTAAGCACAAGTGTGTAACACCTTCACCTCAATATTTGACTCACAAGTACCACACATTTATTTACAACTCACCCACTTACTCTAACTTAGAGGTCACTGACATTAACTTTCCTTCATTAATCAAGTGCCCTCACACAATAAAAGAGAGTAGTTTCACACAATAAAATTTAAGAACACTTGGGAACTTAAGATAGAAAGAATTCACTCACTCTCAGAAATAACATTCATATGCCACAAAAGATACACCATAGGGGATCTCCCGGAATAAGTCCGTTGTCCCAAAGTAAATATGAAGTACAGGGGGATCTCCCTGAATACATCCGTAGTCCCAAAATATATATGCAGTACAGGGGCATTTCCCGGAATATGTCCGTAGTCCCAATTTAAATATGAAATGCAAATGAATGCCAGATAAGGTTCATTTAAACAGTTCAGGAGAAAAATCACAGGCAAGACAAAGGATAGGACTAACTAAGCATGGTGCACATAGTATCACATAGGGAATTCAAGTAAAACAGGTAGACATGCTCCTTCCTAATCTAGACTACACAATTAGCACAGTAAATAGTGAAATAAGAGTGAAATGATTTATGGCATGGAAGGAAGAATGGAATTTTTTTTGCAACAATGGCCCGTGTACGTACTCGTCACCTCACGTACACGGCGTCCATACAACAAATAGTATCAAAACAACATAAGGGGAAGTCCCCAACGCAGAGTTAGGCAAGCCACTTACCTCGACTGCGCTACTCAACTCAAAACCAAGCTCTTGCCACGAGTACCCGACCTTGAATGGCCCAAATCTATTCAATTCAATTGCGTAATGTAAATATAACTTTAAGGAATCAATATAGCTAATTAGTTCAAAGCTAATACGCGAAATTTGGAAAATTACCCAAAAAGTCTCTCGGGTCCACGTCTCGGAATCGGGTAAGAGTTACAAATTTCGGACGCCCATTCACTCAAGAGTTTAACCATACAAGAATTACTCTAATCGGATATCAAAATCTCGATGAAAACTCACAAGCTTGGCCTAAGAACTTTATCCAAAATTTTCCCAATTTTCCACCATAAATTCGAAATTAAAGGGTAGATTCAAGTGTATAATCATGGAATTTAGTCTAAGCCGAGTAGGAATCACTTACCCAAATTGCCCATGTGAAAATCTCTTCAAAAATCGCATTTTCCCGAGCTCTAAATCGTTTTAGAAATTATGAACTTCAAACCCTCGGATTTTGTATAAACAACCAAGGTATTCCGCACCTGCGACTCTTGGACCGCACCTGCGGAAAATCCATCGCAGGTGCGAAAACTCACTAACAGGGATGGGGCCGCACCTGCGGAATCCAGACCGCACCTGCGAACGCTTGCTGTCCTTGGCCAAGACTGCACCTGCGGAGCCCCTGCCCGCACCTGCGTGTCCGCACATACGGTTCCCCTTCCACAGGTGCGAAACGCCATCACCAGCAATGCTTCAGCTGGTTTCCTAAGTCCCAATTCACCCCGTTGAACATCTGAAACATCCCCGAGGCCCCAGGGACCTCAACCAAACTTACCAACCATTCCTAATACCTTATCTAAACTTAGTCGAGCCTTCAAAACACATCACATAACATCAAAATCACTAATTTTGCATGGATTCAAGCCTAAGAACTTATGAAATTTCCAAAATCTACAACCGATGCCGAAACACATCAGAGCTAGTCCGAATAACCTCAAATTTTACACACATGTCATAAATGACACTACGGACCTACAGCCACTCTCGGAATTCCATTCCGAGCCCGATATCAAAATTTCACCTATCGGTCGAAATCGCCGAAATTCTAACTTTCGCCAATTCAAGCCTAAATCTACTACAGACCTCAACAACACATTCCGGACACACTCCTAACTCCGAAATCACCCAAAGGTGCTAACGGAGTCGACGAAATCCCATTCCGGAGCCGTCTTCCCACAGTTTCAATTACGGTCCGATTTCTAAAGCTTCAATTCATATGTAGGGACTATGTGTCCAAAAACTCTCCGAATTTCACGACTAATCATTCCGACAAGTTCCATAAGCAGATATGAAGGTGGGGAAAGCAGTTATTAGGGGATCAGGGAGCTAACTCTCAAAATAACCGACCGGGTCGTTACAGTAAAATCTAAGTTAATTTTAACGTTTTAAATATTAAGCAAGAGATTTATAATTTAGATTTCCTAATAATTGGAGCTCTTACCTAAATCAAATATTTAGAAAATAGTTAATTGCCAAAAAACTATTTACTCCTAAATAAAGGAGGATATTTTTTTAATTACAAATTAGAGACGTAAGTTGTGCATAGTTTTTCCATTTCAATTTTCTTATAACAAAATCATAAAAAGCGACTAAAATTCCAGAATTGGAAGGAGTTAGAAAAAATGAAGTTTTAAATATAAGGAGAATAATTAAATGACTATTCTTAAATATAAGAAAAATGACTAAATGACTAATCATATATATTAAGAAAATAATCAAATGACTATTTTGTCTAGTATAACTCTATTTTAAATGGGTAAAAAAATCGAACGATATTTCGCTTAAGGTCTTCGTGCTTTTAATATATTACTATTATCCGGGCACGTGCGTTACGCCTGTACCCCATAACCATGAGCATAAACTTTTAAGAATATTGTTAGAAAATATTTTTGAGATATAAAAATAAAAGTTAAATTATGTTAGAACATAGATATGCTTGAAATTCAAAAGTTAGAGAGATGTCATGTTTGAACTCGCATTCTAAAACGTGTATTTGCTGAAGCGAGCAGATGTGTAAGAAGAGGAGAATTATGTTGCGATAGTGAACCCTTACAATGACGATCATATTTTGCCATTGGAAAAGAAAAGAAGAAAATCACAGAGCGTAAATCGAAATATAAAAGATAGGCATGATACCAATTTGTGATTTATATTACTGTTTATATGACTACTCCTCTCCATTCTATATGTTGTTGTTAGAGAGTGACGAAGCATTGGTTTTAGGAAAGAATCTATGCTTTATGTAGCGTGGAGGTATAGGAAAAAGAAAGACCAAGAGTCATAAATATTAATCAAGAGTAGCGGAAGAGTTTTGCATTGTTAATACAATAATTATTACAATATTATTGTTGTGATCTTTAGTTTTATAATATTATTACTTTGAAGAGGAAGAGAGTAGGGTGTAATAAAGAGAATCTGAAAAGTAAAAGGCAAAATAAATTAGAAAAAATAAAATAAAAATATGCATTCAAGTCTAAGATAAATAAAGAACGCTATTTTACTGATTTACAAGGGAAAAAAATGATGAATAAACACTTCAAATTTGAAGTACCAGTTTGCTATGAGCATATCACTTTTTGAATTCAATAAGGTGTAAATCTTATATAATTTTTGATAGAATAATTTAATATATTTCTATAGATATTTATCATTTATTGGAATGTAAATTTACTTTTTGGTACAAAATTATTATAGGATATATAGTGTTTATAGGAAGGGTAAATTGGTCTTTCAGTTTTTAAAGAACATTCTAGTAAACTAACTTAACTTAAAAGTGTTCATGCTTATAATATAGTATGATTTTAGTATATAAAAGAGTTTCACCTAAATCAAAACATAAAAAAAAGTTACTCCTTCATTTTCCAAGAACGTCATACGTCCTCTTTCTTTTTTGATTGAATTCTTGGTATCTGTCAAAATGGATAAACTTCTAAATACCATGTGGTTACGTCCTATTTGGTTAGTATTTTTAACTCTTTCCTTTTCTTTCCATTTATATATAATTTAAGTGTAAAAAATTATATAAAATAAAATGTTCTTATTTTTGAAGTTCTAAATATTAAATTTTTCTACGTAATCCAAATAAGGAAGAATATAATATATATAATTAGTTGATTTTGTAGTCCTAAATATTAGGAAAATAATTAAATGAATATTCATACATATTAGGAAAAAACCAAATTACTATTTTATCCAATCCAAACTCTATTTTTAAACAGTAAAAAAGGCGAACAACATTTCGCTAATGATCTTCGTGCTTTTAATATAATAATAATAGTAATAATAATATAGATAGATTATAGATATAGATTTGAGATTTGAAATGTACAGAGAGGTGTGAACACATATATTACAAAATCTGAAAATAGATTCAATAAGGATAAATCAATAAAAGCTGTGAACATATAATACAAGATATTGATAATCAATTCTAATATCCCTATAAATTTGAAGTTCCTTCTCTAGTTGCAGAACATCGCAAACAACCCAAACATGAAGAAAACAATAATACTGTTTTCTCTAGGCTTTCTATTTCTTTCTCAATCTATGGCCGCTGTGAAATATCCTCCTTGTTTCCATTGCGACTGTACTGGCAATAGATGCAAAAAACCAGGAGAAACCATTCCATATGAGTGGCCGAATTTACTAGGAGTTGAGATCATAAAAGCCAAGGCCACAGTAGAAAGCACCAACCCTAATGTTACTGCCGTCCCGCTAGATTATCATTGTCTTCATATCGGGAACACGTGTTGCAATCGTGTGTGGCTTTGCCCCGATGCAAAAGGTCGTGTTAGAGAAATACCGATGGTTGGGTAATAGTCCTCGTTAATTAAAGGATAAGTCGACCATTTTTGGTTGAAAATCGATGCTAGTAAATTGGATTATAAATTGTCACCATTACTGCTTATTGTTTAAGTTATGAGAAACATGAAGTGTGAGATTTTACACCTTTGTTCCATCTTATTTATTCCACTTTCTTCATGAAACAATTAGTTTCTTTCCTTAAAAACGGTGTTTTGTTGATTAAATCATTTTTATTAAAACTCTATTGATTGCTATTTACAAACATAATATTGAAGAACAGATTGGGAACTTGTATTTTTCTGGGCTATTGTTAAAAGTAAAGTGACAAAAAAGTACAGCAAAAATGCACTGAGAAAAAAATATTTTCTTTTATATTCGATTTCGCTGGTTAAGAAATGACAAATAACCTTTTAATTCATCAAAATATTTATTTATGGCAATTTTTTATATATATGATTTGGTCAATCTCAGATTTTAAGATTTAAATTATTTACACGATCTGAATCTTTCTTAATAGGTCTATATATAAACAGGTGATTTGATATTTTCTTGATTCTACATTCTTTTGGATGCAAGTCCACTAAATAGGTGATTCGATATTTTTTATTAATAGGTGATTTGATATTTTTCTGTTATGGTTGTTTGCATATTACATTTGTTTGTATTTTTACCTTTTATATGTTATATTCTTTTGAGAAATATTCACAAATCACTATTATTTAGTGGTTATTAGCTAGTTGTAGCTACCATTTACTATATTACTTCCTATAGCTATGTTTTTAGATTTTTTAGAGTGTATGCAATGTATTTAAGCTACTGTATTCATGAATACAGTAGCATTTCTAGGCGTGAAACAAGGGATTACAGCTAGACAGATTTTTGTATTCGAGTGTATTCGATTGTATTCATGACGTGAAACATGGGATTACAGCTGAATAAATTATTGTATTCGACTGTTTCACGGCGTGAAATAGGGGATTACACTGTTTTTAAACAGAAAGTGAATCAATTAACATAATAGACTCCTAATATAACTCAACAAACTCAATTATAACATACAAATTTTGTATTTCCAGTTATAAAAAAGATTCTCAGCCGAAAAACACCCAATAGCATTCTTCAAAGAAAGTATATAATACATCTGAATATATAAATTATATTAATTAAAAAAAACATATGAATACATTCAAGGAATATAGCGAGTCAGTGAATACAATGAAATACATAGAATGCAAAGGGATACATTGAAATACATTGAAAGAAAAGACAACGAATACATTGAAATACAATGAAAAGAAAGACAATGAATACAATGAAATACATGGAAGTACAGCAAGATACATTGAAATACATGAACTATCAATATCGACAGAGAACATGCCGGACTCTACCAGATTGGGCAGAACCTAAGAACGACGAAGAGAAGAGGAAGAGGGAGATTTATATAGAGTTTTGTTTCTCGTGATACAATGGGCCAAATTTTTGGACTCGAAACACCATTGTTCATCGGTCGTATCTGACCGTTCAGAAAAAACACGTTGGTAGAGCTCATGGATCCATCCGTGGCGGTGCCCTCGGTAGTAATCCTAGCGGAGAGTTCGAAATCTTCGAAAGGAGAAGAAGTTGAAGTGAAAACAACATTCTTCTTCACACTAGTAGTTGACAAAACGAAGTGCATAGGACTCGCCGGACCACTGTAATAGAAGCCATTGTGTGGTTGGCCACGACCTGGACTTGAAGGAGCACCAATGTACGGAGTGGCATTGTGGTTTCGATCTGTGTTTGGGAGAATCGTGGTTGTATTCATGCAGAAGGACTGGAGTTAGAGAGAGAGAGGGTGGACAAAAATCTGAAAGAATGAGAGAGAAAAATAATACAAGGCGTATTTTATGGCTTAAGAGTAGGATATGAACATAAATAGATATTTGGTTATAAAAATCAAAAGATAGCTATGGAATATAACTTTTTAAAAGGATATTTATTTAAAATAAATAAAGTATCAACCTTTGCTATAGGAGGTAACTATTCCTATTTGGGAGAAATTTTTATAAACCACTATTGTTTAGTGGTTATTAGCTAGTTGTAGCTACCATTTACTATATTACTTCATATAGGTATGTTTTTTGATTTTTTAGAGTGTATTCGATGTATTTAAGCTACTGTATTCATGAATACAGTAGCATTTCTAGGCGTGAAACAAGGGATTACAGCTAGACAGATTTTTGTATTCGAGTGATTCGATTGTATTCATGACGTGAAACATGGGATTACAACTGGACAAATTATTGTATTCGACTGTGTACACGGAGTAAAATAGGGAATTACATTGTTTTTAAACGGAAAGTAAATCAATTAACACAATAGACTCCTTATATAACTCAACAAACTCAATTATAACATACAAATTTTGTATTTCCAGTTATAAAAAAGATTCTCAGCCGAAAAACACCCAAAAACATAGCAATCTTCAAAGAAATTATATAATATATCTGAATAAATAAATTATATTAATTAAAAAAACATACGAATACATTCATTGAATATAGCGAGACAGTGAATACAATGAAATACATAGAACGCAACGGGATACATTGTAATACATTGAAAGAAAAGACAATGAATACAATGAAATATAACGAGATACATTGAAATACAATAAAACGAAAGACAATGAATACAATGAAATACATGGAAATACAGCAAGATACATTGAAATACATGAACTATCAATATCAACAGAGAACATGCCGGACTCTACCAGATTGGGTAGAACCTAAGAACGACGAAGAGAAGAGGAAGACGGAGATTTATATAGAGTTTTGTTTCTCGTGATACAATGGGCCAAATTTTTGGACTCGAAACGCCATTGTTCATCGGACGGATTTGACCGTTCAGAAAAAACACGTTGGCAAAGCTCATGGATCCATCCGCGGCGGTGCCCTCGGTAGTAATCCTAGCGGAGAAGTCGCAATCTTCGGAAGGAGAAGAAATTGAACTGCAAACAACATTCTTCTTCACACTAGTAGTTGACAAAACGAAGTGCATAGGACTCGCCGGACCACTGTGATAGAAGCCACTGTGTGGTTGGCCACGACCTGGACTTGAAGGAGCACTAATGTACGGAGTGGAATCGTGGTTTCGATCTGTATTTGGGAGAATCGTGGTTGTATTCATGCGGAAGGACTGGAGTTAGAGAGAGAGGGGGTGGAGAAAACTCTTAAAGAATGAGAGAGAAAAATAATACAAGGCGTATTTTATGGCTTAAGAGTAGGATATGACCATAAATAGATATTTGGCTATAAAAATCAAAAGATAGCTATGAAATATAATTTTTTAAAAGGATATTTATTTAAAATAAATAAAGTATCAACCTTTGCTATAGGAGGTAACTAATCCTATTTGGGAGAAATTTTCACAAACCACTATTGTTTAGTGGTTATTAGCTAGTTGTAGCTACCATTTACTATATTACTTCCTATAGCTATGTTTTTAAAATTTTTAGAGTATATTCGATGTATTTAGAGTGTGTTCGATGTATTAAAGAAGGAAAAAAGATGACATGCATGGTTACACTCCCTTTTACACTTTTGTTCAGCTCTCTACATCATATCATACTAACTACCATTATATAATGCCATTCGATCAGCCGACTTCAATTGCTCCTATGCTTCTTTAGTTTCTCATATCTCTTCATCTTGCTCCTAGGAATTGATATAGTTTCTGTATATTATTACATATATTACAGGTTCTTCATCTGTTCAGATCATCCCAAACAGTGGCGAAGCCGAGAATTTACTCAAGAGTGTCCAAACTTGAAAGAAGTGAAAAAAATTCCACGAGAAAAAAATCTAATATTTTACCTATATACGCAATGTAATTTTCCGACGAAGGGTGGTCAGTTGGCCACCCTTTATAACATGTAGCTTCGCCCATGATTCCAAACCCTAAACCGTATTTATAGATTGTCCCTTAAGCTTGTTAATCCACAACCAAAAACATGTCTGGCACTTTTATATTCTCGGTTGCTTTGTGGCTGAGTTTTCACCTCACTGTCGCCATACCAAACCATTTGCAAATTTACGTTATTCATATAAGTTTGCCTGCTGCAAATTTGTTGTTGATTCATTTGATCCAATTAGCTATTACCAGTATTTCCTACCTAAAGATGTTCTTGATTCTGCGGTGTCATCACACATTATTTACTCCTATCACCACGTGACTACTGGCTTTGCAGCCAAATTGTTATATGATCATATAAGAAAATGAAAAAATGGATAAGAATGAGACTTTGTCTCAGCAAGGCTACTGTCACGACCCAAAACTCACGTATCGTGATGGCGCCTATCGCAATACTAGGCAAGCCGATATTCACAATAAACTCACGCATTCTTTTAGTTTGAAAACATAACAATATAGGTTTATGAGTACAATCTCATAATACTGATACGAAAATACTGCGACTCAATACAATATCTGTCACGACTCAAAATCCAACTAGTCGTGATGGCACCTAACCCGACCCGCTAGGTAAGCCAGTTATCAACTATCCAATTCCAATGAAATTTAACAAGATAATTAAGTAAAAGAAAATATCTAAATATTATACATTCCCCAAGGGCAGGTAATACAAATCATGAGCTTCTAAGATAAGAATTTACAAAGCTGGTATGAGATAAATACACCATCTATTCGAAATATACATAAAAAGATTTTTATAAATCTAAGGCTACCATGAACAAGAGGCAGCTACAATCGGAACGCAGGTACGCATTTAATCTAACTCTCGTCAATCACAGCAACATCAGCATCCAAAATCTACATGCAAGGTGCAGAAGTGTAGTATGAGTACAACCTACCCCATGTACGCAATAAGTAACAAACCTAACTTTAGGTTGAAAGTAGTGACGAGCTGGAACAAAGGCCGGAGTCCAACACCAATAGCTAACAACAGTTCATAACAACATAATGAAAGTAATAAAAGAAGTAACTCAGAGATAAAATGATCAGGGCATTCACAGTTCCAGAAAATAGGTCTGTTTTTCAAGTATATCAGTGAAAATTCAAATCTTTTACTGAAATCGCCAAAAAAATATAAGTAAGTTTGAAAATTGTGATTTTCTCAAAACTCCTTTCAACAATAAATAAGATGTTTCATTTTTTTCTATATAGCAAGAGTAAAATATATCTCTATTCCTGTGTGTCAATATGTGTGAGAAGTCATGAATGACGTGATACCGTACATCATGAGGAAAAATGCATCTCTATGCTTGTATGTCAAGTGTACCTGTCAAATGCAATGTATCTCAGAGATGAACTCATGTACTCACACTCTCAGAGTACTCAATCTCACTGTCTCACACTCTCCACTCATCCTTCTCAATCACTCGACATGCTCAGTCACTCAGTATTGTATATGGCCAATCCAGCCCAAGGAAGATCCTTCCCAAATATATACATAGCAACTGTCAGTCAGACACTCAGCTGTAACGACCCGGCCGGTCGTTTCGAGAGTTATAGCCCCATTTTTTTCGTTTCTAATTCTTTATGTGTTATTCATCTATATTTTGTTGTATTGGGTTGGTTGGTACGGGTCCGGGGTGGTTTCGAAGTGGAATGAGATACTTAGTCTCTTATTTAGAAGTTTAAATTGGAAAAGTCAACTGGACGTTTACTTATGAGTAAACGACCTCGAAATTGGATTTTTATGGTTCGGTTAGCTTTGTTAGGTGATTTTGGACTAGGTAGTGTGTCCGGAAGGTAATTTGAAGGTCTGTGGTAGAATTAGGCTTGAATTGGCGAAATTGGAAATTTGGCGACTTTCGGTCGGCAGTGAACTATTTGATATCGAAGTCGAAATGGAATTCCGGGAGTGGGAATGGGTTCGTAGTGTCATTTATGATGTGTGTGCAAAATTTTAGGTTATTCGGACGATGTTTGGTAGGTTTCGGCGTCGTTTGCGGAAATTGGAAATTTAGAAGTTCCTAGGTTTGAATCCGAGGTTGAATTCGTGTTTTGATGTTGTTTTGAGTGTTCCGAAGGCTCGACTTAGTTCGTATATTGATATGTGACTTGTTGGTATTATTGGTTGAGGTCCCGAAGGCCTCGGGTGTGTTTCAGATGGTTAGCGGGTTGGTTTTGGTGTTGTGAACTGCTGAAATAGCTGATGGTGTGAACTCTTCTGGTGTTTTCGCACCTGCAGATGGGGAACCGCTGGTGCGAGGTCACAGGCGCGGGGCAGTGTGCGCAGATGCGGAAGTTTGGAAAGCTGGGCATCGAGCGCAGGTGCGCAAGCTTGGCCGCACCTGCGAGCCCGCAAGTGCGATGTATGGGGCGCAGGTGCGGAAGCTGAGGAAGTAAGTGACTTTCGTAGGTGCAGATTCTTGGACCGCAAGATCGGTCGCGCGGGTGCAAAAAAAGGGCCGCACGTGCGGGTAGCCTGGGCAGAAGGTATATATTGTACACTTCGCGAATTTTTGGGAATTCTTCACCATTGCTATTCGGATTTTGAAGCTTTTGGAGAGTTTTGAAGAGGGAATCAAGGGGGTTTTCATTGTGGTAAGTTACTCCGGGCCTAATACTCGTGTTTACTGTAATTTCCCATTGATTAAGCATGTAATTAGTGAAGATTAGGTGTGAAATTGAGGGGATTGGGGCTTGGGAATTGGAGAGTTTATTTTGGGGATTTGATGGGCCAAATGAGGTCAAATTTTGATAAATGTAGTATGGTTGGACTCGTGCGTGAATGAGCTTTCTAGTTTTGTAAGTTTTGTCGGATTTCGGGTCGTGGGACCGGGGGACGGGTTTGAGCCGAATTCGGGATTTTGGGCTAATTTGATAGTTCTTCTTGTAGAATTCATCCCATTAGTGTATATTGATGATAATATACTGATTTTGAATAGATTCGGAGCATTTGGAGGCC
Organism: Nicotiana paniculata; assembly: GCA_005239505.1. Classification (NCBI taxonomy): domain Eukaryota; kingdom Viridiplantae; phylum Streptophyta; class Magnoliopsida; order Solanales; family Solanaceae; genus Nicotiana; species Nicotiana paniculata. The sequence continues at coordinate 16,103 of ML328682.1, forward strand.
GAGTCGAGAGGCAAGAACATCGTGGGTTAGAGATTTGACCTGTTTGAGGTAAGTAACGATTGTAAATCTAGTCCTGAGGGTATGAAACCCCGGATTTTCTTATCATTTTACTATTTTGGGGTAACGCACATGCTAGGTGACGGGCGTGTGTGCGTGCACCATTGAGGATTGTGACTTGGTCTGTCCCGTAGAAAGCGTAGAGTTGAGTATTTTGTTGAAACTATGTAATATCTTTGTGTTCTAGAAAGAGTTTCTCTAAATTGGGTTGAATGCCATGTTTGGGTCTTGTGCCAATATTGTTTGGACTCTCAGGGGCCTTTTTCTTACTATCCTCTCGGTGTTTTCAATTGAAAATCTATACTCAGCCATGATTAAACTTGTTTACTGCATAACTCAATTTTATTACTTAATTTTTTATGCATATAAATGATATTTAGGGCTGAGTCTGTTGTTTTACTGAAAGCCCAAGTGGCTTGTGAGGTTTATGACTGAGTGAGGCTAAGGGCCTCATTTTTGTGAGGATATTTATGGGATCGGGCTGCACGCCGCAGCATGTTTGATATAGGCCGAGGGCCTGAGTGATTTATGCCATGATTTGGCTTGATATAGCGCTTAGGCTGAAGGAGCCCCTCCGGAGTCTGTACACACCCCCAGTGAGCGCAGGTACATTCTGAGTGTGAGCGTCGAGTTCCGAGTGTTGAGTGACTGGGAGACATGAGTGATAGTGAAGTATGCCCAAGGGTCTGTTATGAGTGATTTCAAGGTATGCCCGAGGGGTTGTTTACGAGTGATTATGAGGCCTTCCCGAGCGGCTGTATGAGTGATGTTTTTCCTGAGGGGCTGTTTATGATTTCATCATTTTCACTCTTCTTTACATTGAGACTCTGTTGAAATTATTGAAAAATATCTTTAAATGATTTTCACCGGAACTGCTTTTCTAAAAGAGATGATTTGACTCAAATACTAATTTGAAAGCATATCGTATTTTACTGAGATTTCATACTGTGGACTTTATGTGGTTTACTGCTCGTCACTACTGCTTAGCCATTATTTGTGGTTGTTACTTACTGGGTTGGCGTACTCACGTTACTCCCTGCACCTTGTGTGCAGATCCGAGTGTTACTGGACGTGCTAGCAATTAATGATTTCATCCGTCGTAGATCTATCAGAGTTAGCAAGATAGCTGCCTGGCGATTACAGCCCTGCTTTTCTCCCTCCTGTCTTCCTATAGATGTTGTAGTGGATTTCTGGACTATATTAGTCTTAGCATTGATTAGATAGATATTGTAGATGCTCATGACTAGTGACACCCGATGCCGGGCTTTACTTTCCGCACTTTTCACTTGTTTTGAATTTCTTTATGAAGTTTTACTATGAAATAGTTTGAAATTAGCTTCGAAATGAAATATCATGTTGTTTTGAGTAATGATTCGTCTAGCCTAGTACCACGATAGGCGTCATCACGACATGGTAGTTTGGTTCGTGACAGTACTGTATAAGGCCAATCCAGCCTAGGGAAGATCCATCCCGAAATATAAATCAACCGCGCTCACTAGGGTGTGTACAGACTCCGGAGAGGATCCTTCCGCCCAAGCACCATAATAAGCCATATCCAAGCATAAATCAATATAACATGTTGCGGTGTGCAGCCGGATACCATACTATCACTCACACTCAAGCCCTCGGCCTCACTCAGTCATAAATCTCTCCAATCTCTCGGGCTCACAATGCCATGAAACTAGCCCAAAATGATGATATGATGTGTCAATAAATAGCAACAAAGAATGAGATATGAAATGAAATGAATGAACATGACTAAGTATGAAATTGTAATTTAAGCAAATAATTTAACAACAATATGACCTCAGTAGGTCCCAATAGAATAAGAATGTAGCCTAGACATGGTTTCTAACATGGATCACAACTCAATCGCTCTAGTACGTAGAGATTTCATGGATACAGATAAGATTAAGTAACTACACAGCACCACAGAAATAAAGGAGTCACGATTTATAAATTCATACGGTGCAGCCCACACGCCCGTCACCTAGCAAGTGCGTCACCTCAACACCAAACACCAAACATATAACACGTAATTGGTGGTTTCATACCCTCAGCACCAAGTTTAGAAGTGTTACTTACCTTGAACAAGCTAAATCTAATATCGAGCAAGCCAAACAATGCTCCAAAATGCCATCCCGCATGTACCGACCTCCGAACGGCTCGAAGCTAGCCAAAAGCAACTCAAATACATCAAATAATGCCAAAAGGAACCAATCCAATAGATAAAGGTCGAATCATTAATCAAATCCCGAAATCGACCAAAAAGTCAAACCTGGACCCGCGCCTCGGAACCCGATGAACCTTACAAATTTTTTAAAATCATTCAATTACGAGTCCAACATAGTAGTTTCACCCCAATCCGACTCCGAATCGATGTTTTCTAAACTCAAAAATTTACTCTATGAAACTTTTGACAAAAAACCCATAATTTTCTCTTTAAAATTCATAATCCAATTACCAAAAACAAAAATAGATTCACATAATATAACCAAAAACCGAGTAGAGAACACTTACCCGCAATTCATATGGTGAAAATCGCCTCAAAAATTGCCCAAATTCGAGCTTCCCAACTCAAAATATGACCAAATGAACAAACACTCAATATTAAATATTTGTTGCCCAGTTAATATGCATCGTTTTGTATGTCAAGCAATCCCGAACTTTCTTTTGATTCCTCCAATAGATTTTTTGTGAAATTTCAGTCAAGTTAGAATTTTGAATCACCCAATTTGGACTTAAAATGATGGAGATATAATGTTTTGAAGTTTTAAATGAAATCTGAAAATTTAAGGAACAAAAAATGACATTTTCGTAATTATTTTACGCCAAAAAATCAACAACGATTTTCGTTTTAGCACCCTATAACTCATTTGGAATCTCCCAGACACAAACAATATATGTGTTTTAATCATAAAACACGTTACGAACCTGCTCGTGCACTCAAAACACCGAAAAGAGGTCATCTTGACCCGATATTGAATATGGTCAAACTCCAAATTCTTAACTTAACTAGTTTTTCAGCCAATGATCCAAAACACACCCGAGCCCCTCGAGACCCCATTCAATCATACCAACAAGTCTTAAACTTGTTTCAAATCAAACTTAATAAGCTTTTAAACTTTCAACTTCCAAAACTCGTGCCGAACCATATCAAATCAACTCAGAATGACCTCAAAATTTTGCACACAAGTTTCAAATGACATAAGAAATCTATTCCAACTGCCAAAACCAAAAGATGAACCTGATATCACCAAAGTCAATTTTCGGTCAAACTTATGAACATTCCAAAACTCCAAATTGCCAACTTTCGCCAATTAACGCTAGAAACTTCAAGAAATATCCAAATGAAAATCCGGGCATATGCCCAAGTCCAAAATCACCATCCGGACCTAACAAAACCAACAATACTCCAATCAAGGGGTCAAATACACAATAGTCAAACTTGGTCAACTCTTCCAACTTAAAGCTTCAATCATGAAGTTCATTCTTCCAAATTGACTTCGAATAACCTGAAAACCAAAATCGACGACTCACACAAGTCATATTACATCATACGGAGATACTCATGCCCCCAAAATACCCAGCAAAGTGCAAATGCTCAAAACGATCGCTCGGGTCGTTACATTCTCCCCCACCTAAACATATGTTCGTCCTCGAACGTGCCAAGAGTTGTTCCTAAGCCGTCAAACCGCCGAGTAACCTTACCATGCACATACCCAGGTATGATCCCACGTCACCCTATCCCATATAGGCCCGACAATGCAACGCAACTGAAGATCATTACTTCATCCTTAGTCCATAAACCACAGAATCCAATTTTCAACATCCGAAATTTATTATAAGACCTGAATCTCGCATCCACACACTATATAAGTCTGAACAAGCTGCATCAAGCCATAATCATAACCCAAGACACAATCACCCCACATAACTCAAATAATCATAGCAATAACTTTCGACTGCAATAGCTGCTCGAAGGCCAACCCTACACCAGTAATAAACCCCATATCAAACAAAACCTCGTTCTAAAACTTTGAACACTGCCGATGATGAAAGAAACACGCAAAACTCATAGCCATTCATCATATCAACAAGTCATGGAGCTTCCTCTCTTTCGACAAGAACTATAGCAAATTTCTAAGCTGATCAACGTCATTATCCTTTCAAATATACTGCAAATCAAATCTGATAGCACCCATCCTAGATCTAATGACCTCATCTTATCAAGTACCAGCTACTTTAACCACATGCCACACCAATAAAACCTTAAACCACTAACCGGGTAATCCGTGCACCGATACACAAATTTCTAAGCCGATCAACATCATTATCCTTTCAAATATATCGCAATCAAATCTGATAGCACCCATCCTAGATCCGATGACCTCATCTTATCAAGTACTAGCTACTCTACTGACATACCACACCAATATAACCTTAAACCACTAATTGTGTAATCCATGCATCGATATGCAAAAATTCAAATGTACTTAAACATAGAAAATGACACAAATAAGAACTGTCCCGCAAGCTCAACGAGTACCACCACCACGCAATGTTAAGAACCTATCACACACAGTAGAACCAAAACACACAAATCTAACACAAAGGATCATATCCCAGCATAACTTCGTTAGAATGCGCAATCCCATCCAAACACTGGTCCACGTGAAACACCTCAAGCCACAAAGCTTAAAATCAACAATCATGTGCAATTTGACGTGTAGTACCAAAGGTGCATGTCCATAACCACAAAGAAGAAAATAAGTCAATACCATAGTCTGGAAATAACATAATCAATGTGCAACCAATCATTCAACACCCTAATACCCCTCTCACTCAAATTCCGCCATAAGGCCCAAATAGAACCGCACCAAGTGTGCATATAACCAACGAATCACACCCCTCGTAGCATAAAAGAGTAATACATGGAACATATCAGAACACGAATAAGCTCAACTCTAACCGAATGGAACATACCTCAACAATAGAAGTACGGAGTCAACCAATCCGACCCGGTGTAGAATAAACATCCTTATTAGGCCTACCAATGGGCCCCCAAATCAACCCTAGTCTCCCATAAATAGATAATTAACCCTTCGAAAGTACACAATGACCTAACCATAACACATACTATCATCTGGCTAGCTTTGAGCACATCTTCACAACCACGAAACAATCTGCCCCTGAGAACTCCTAGTCTCCAAATCCGGTAGAATACATGAATCACCATATCAATCCCAACTCCACCGCCTGAAGGTCTAACACATCTCTCATACATAATCATCCCACGAGGAATACTTCTATAATTCTTTCGTGCCACATAGAAAATTCTAAATATTAGCAATCGATCGACCAGGTGAATACCACAATACCAATAAAGCATCTATAAGTCAAAACACAATGCACCTTCCGAGATGCGCACCGTTCTCATGAAAGACCAAGTAGTTTTAGCATTCATCCAAACATCGGAAATCGCCCATGTTGTCTAAGAATTCAAGACCTTCCCTTCAAAATTGAATCGTGACCTTGCACATGCAAATCTCAATCCTACACAAACCACCACATCTATCATGCCATCATATGAAAAGAATGAGGACCTTATAATCTACTCTGAGTCGCCAGCAGAATACATACCCGATCAGCTAGAAACCTTCTATTCGATCTCATCCAGGAGAAAATCCCAATACGCAATATGTTCCTCACGCCACTAGGAAATATCCACCTCGAACCGTGATAGAAATCATCGAGAACTCTTCGCAGAATGAACTAATCCGCGACCAACAAGTTTTCCGAAAGCGAACTGAATGGAATTGTTAATTTCAAAAAATCTTGCTTCAAATCAAAGAAAGAAGGTCTATTTTCCCACGTACAAACCCATTTTCACATAACCAGGCCATCAGAACTGAATCTATCTAACTCAACCATGCCACGCAAGTCGCTAAACCGAAGATTATTGCCACAAAACACATGTAGAGACTCATCACATTATAAGTACCCAAAGAACTGATCATATCTATTACTGTGCTGATCTAACCTATTACCAAGTTTTCCTATTTATCCGAGTTCCTTCTGAATTTCCTTCAAATTGATACATCTCCTTGCTAGAACACCAATATTCTTAACCAAAACTCACCCCACGAACTCTAGCATAGAACCACACTGCAATAAGGCCCATAAGCCGCTGAATTCCCTCTTAAATACCCCAAAAGTACCACAATCAAGATACCCACTCTGAAGAGACCTTCGACGAATCTAAAGTCATTTCCCTCCCCTTCCTAATAATGAAATGTAGAATCCATAAGGATATAGAAATATCACAAGTCTCTTACCATCTAATGTAAAGCTCAGTTTCTAGCCATATACAAATCCTAAAATTCCCAATTGCTACATATAAATCTTGAATCCATTAGAACCATTCTCGAGATTCATCCACTTTACTCAAATCTCAATTGCACCACCCAAATGGGCCAAACGACATGTGGCCTATTAGTAGGACATCACCCAAAGAAGCAACCCCACCTTAACGCCACCAAGAAAATTCCTACTCCATGCATACTACATGCTTCACGAATAACCACTCAATCATCCCATGATTTCCATATACCCATAGAGTGTAATTCATCTTGAAAACCAACATCTGCAAGTCATAACTGATCCACAAGTATGCCTCAGACTGAAAGCGGAACAACACATAACCATGCAATCAAATCATCGATAGCAAACCCCCCACTTGTCCCAAATCCATAGATCAAAACACACAATAACTCACAATACCGCAGTGAGATTCAACTAGATCCTTCATGAGCTCCTGTAACACAAACCATCTAATACTTCAAATTATCTGCAAAGCTCGTATTCACCCTTGTAACTGTCAAGACAACTTCCACAAGCGATCCAAACTCGATTGGAACACATATAATTCACTAGTAAAAGGGAACTCTCTACAAAACAACATAGGGGTCACACAACCTCAGGACCCCCGCAGGAGATAACCCACATGCTTTGCCTCAAACTGACATCTCTCTATACCCTTCCACAGTTACAACTACTATGCAGTCACTCAATCTTCCTGATTCTGAAATCATCAACAAGACATGAGAATCTAATTCGTTCCACAATTGAACAACATGAAAGATCCTTCAATACACCATAACTCGAGACTATACGTCACATCATGACAGAAATCAAGCACCCAATAGTCCTTTTTACATCACAAGAAAACTCTTCTCTTCAAATTCAATCTATCTGAACATATTTCGCAGTCACATCATACTCATCATATAGCCATCCAACCACTCATCTAGTCACAAATTCCACTCATACGGACGCCACCAGACATATAAGTCTAAAATCATGTGCTCACACAACCTAAATCCCCGTGCTCAAGCTACCGTTAAAATTCGGCCTCAAGTCCTCCAGACTGGCCCTTTATTAACGCACAGAAATCACATCTCGCACCTCATCCATGGAATTACAAGTCGTCGATGCACGACTGATACCGAGCGCACACATGCGCATACGAATGCATCGGAGGAATTCAAAAAGTTACTCTTCAAGATGAATCAATATTGCACGTAAGAAAAGAAATATGGGAAGTTTATCCTAAATACCATGTAGCCTCTCGAAGATAGGTATGGACGTCATCATACCAATCTGCAAGACTCTACCGGACACTTTCTTTTGACTTGTAGAACCTATGAACCTAGAGCTATGATACCAACTTGTCACGACCCAAAATCCAACTAGTCGTGATGGCACCTAACCCATCCTGCTAGGTAATCCAGTTATCAACTATCCAATTCCAATGAAATTTAACAAGACAATTAAGTAAAAAAAATTATCTAAATCTTATACATTCCACAAGGACTGGTAGTACAATTCATGAGCTTCTAAGATTAGAATTTACAAAGCTGGTATGAAATAAATACATCATCTGTTCGAAATGTACATAAACAGATTTTTATAAATCTAAGGCTACTATGAACAAGAGGCAGCTACAACCGGAATGCAGGTACGTCTTCAATTCCAGCTCCCATTGATCACAACAACATCAACATCCAACATCTGCACACAAGGTGCAAAAGTGTAGTATGAGTATAACCTACTCCATGTACTCAATAAGTAAAAAACCTAACCTTAGGTTGAAAGTAGTGACGAGCTGGAACAAAGGTCGGAGTCCAACACCAATAGCCAACAACAGTTCATAACAACATAATGAAAGTAATAAAAGAAGTAACTCAGATATAAAAGGCTCAAGTCGTTCCTATTTTCTGAAAATAGACCTGTTTTTCAAGTATATCAGTGAAAACCCAAATCTTTTACCGAAATTGCCAAAAAATTATAAGTAAGTTTGAAAATTGTGATTTTCCTAAAAATCCTTTCAACAATAAATAAGATGTTTCCTTTTTTTTCCAGATAGCAAGAGTAAAATACATCTCTATGCCTATATGTCAATATGTGTGAGAAGTCATGAATGACGTGATGTCGTACAACATGAGGAAAAATGCATCTCTATGTTTGAATGTCAAGTGTGCATGTCAAATGCAATGTATCTCAGAGATGAACTCATGTACTCACACTCTCAGAGTACACAATCTCACTGTCTCACACTTTCCACTCATCATGCTCAACCACTTGACATGCTCAGTCACTAGTTATATGGCCAATCTAGTTAAGGGAAGATCCATCCCAAATATATACAGAGAAACTGTCAGTCAGTCACTCAGTACAGTATAAGGCTAATCCTGCCCGGGGAAGATCCATCCTCAAATATAAATACTCCGGGAAAGATCCATGCCCAGGGAATATACATCCCTCAATATAAATCAACCGCGCTCACTAGGGTGTGTATAGACTCCGAAGGGGCTCCTACAGCCCAAGCGCCATAGTAAGCCAGATATGGGCATAAATCAATATAACATGTTGCAGTATGCATCCCGATACCATAATATCACTTACACTCAGGCCCTTGGCCTCACTCAATCATCAATCTCTCCAGTTCCTCAGGCTCGCAATGCAATGAAACTAGCCCAAAATGATGATATGATGTGTAAATAAATAACAACAAAGACTGAGACATGATATGAGATGAACGAACATGACTGAGTATGAAATTAATTTAAACAAATAATTCAACATCAATATGACCTCAGTGGGTCCCAATAGAATAATCATGTATCCTAGAGATAGTTTCTAACATGGATCACAGCTCAATAGGTCTAGTACGTAGAGATTTCATGGCTACGGATAAGCTCAGGTAACTACACAACACCACAAAAATATCGGAGTCACAATTTATATCGTGCACGCCCACACGCCAGTCACCTAGCATGTGCGTCACCTCAACACCAAATACATAACACGTAATTCGTGGTTTCATACCCTCGACACCAAGTTTAAAAGTGTTACTTATCTTGAACAAGCCAAATCCAATAATGCTCCAAAATGCCATTTCGCACGTACCGACCTCCAAACGGCTAGAAACTAGCCAAAAGCAACTCAAATACATCAAATAATTCCAAAAGGAACAAACCCAATCGATAAAGGTCAAATCTTTAATCAAAATCCCGAAATTGACCAAAAAGTCAAACCCGGAGTCGTGCCTCAGAACCCTATAAAACTTATAATATGTGAAAACTCATTCAATTATGAGTCCAACCATACTAGTTTAACCCAAATCCGGCTCCGAATCGATGTTCTAAACTCAAAAATTTACTCTATGAAACTTTGGACAAAACCCCCCAATTTTATCTTTAAAATTCACAATCTAATTACCAAAAACAAAAATAGATTCACGAAATATAACCAAAACCGAGTAGTTAACAATTATCCCAATTCATATGGTGAATATTGCCTCAAAAATTGCCCAAATCCGAGCTCCCGAACTCAAAATATGACCAAATGAACAAATCCTCGATATTAAATATTTTTTACCTAGCTGTTCTGCCTTGTTTCATATGCCAAACGATCCTGAAACTTACTTTTGATGCCTTCAATGGATTTCTTGTGAACTTTCAGTCAAGTTAGGCTTTTGAATCACCCAATTTGGCCTTAAAATGAGGGAGATATGATGTCTTGAAGTTTTAAATGAAGTCTGGAAATTTAAGGAACAAAAAATGACATTTTCGTAATTATTTTACACCAGAAAATCAGCAACAAAAGAATTTTTGTTTTAGCACTCAAAACTTATTAGGAACCTCCAGAACAAAAATTATATATGCGTTTCAATCATAAAACACGCTACGAACTGCTCGCGCACTCAAAACACCGAAAAGGTCATCTTGATCCGATATTGACCATGGTCAAACTCCAAATCTTTAACTTAACTAGTTTCTCAACCAATGATTCAAAATACACCCGAGCCCCTCGAGACCCCATTCAATCATACCAACAAGTCTTAAAATATGATACGAACTTATTCGAAGCTTCAAATCACATCAAACAACATAAAAACCACGAATCGTACCTCAAATCGAGCTTAATAAACTTTTGAACTTTCAACTTCCAAAACTCGTGCCAAAGCATATCAAATCAACTCGAAATGACCTCAGATTTTGCCCAAAAGTTTTAAATGGCATGAAAAATCTATTCCAACTCCCTGAACCAAAATTTGAACCCGATATCACCAAAGTCAACTTCCGGTCAAACTTATGAACATTCCAAACCTCCAAATTGACAACTTTCGCCAATTAACGCTAGGACCTTCAAGAAATATCCAAATGCAAATCCGGGAATATGCACAAGTCCAAAATCACCATCTGGACCTAATGAAACAATCAAAACTCCGATCTGGGGGTACACAAAAGTCAAACTTTGTCAACTCTTCCAACTTCAAGCTTCAATCATGAAGTTCATTCTTCCAAAACGATCCAGAATAACCTGAAAACCAAAACCGAAGACTCACACAAGTCATAATACAGCATACGGAGCTACTCATGCCCTCAAAATACCTAGCAAAGTGCAAATGCTCAAAACGACCGATCGAGTCATTACAATATCCTCCCAAAATCCAGGTGTCACTAAGTACATAAGAATCTATACGATAACATTGTCTGACAAATGAAACACTATCTAGGAAGGTAGTACAGTATAATCAAAACTAAAATATAAAGGAGAAGAGTCAAGGTCTACGGACGCTAAGGCAGGTACCTCCAAAATCTCAAAACTGATAAACCTCTAGAAATCAGCAACCACCGTGCTCGGAAATAGCTGGATCTACACATGAGGTACAGAGTGTAGTGTGAGTACAACCAACTCAATAATTATCGTAAATAAACAAGGCAAGGTAAGAGAAGCTTAAATTATTAATGATACTAGCTATTCTGGTGTGATTCTGCTCTTTTAAACCAGCACAGAACAATATTTAAAACCAACTCATCAAATTTTGTGAGAAAAATATTCGTGTGTGCATGTGCACAATTTTTCAAATACCCTTCTAAGACAATATCATGGCATGTAGAGGAAGGAAACAATTAAATCAGATAAATGATCAAGGAAATGAAAATTTCACACGTTGCATGGACAACTCACGTGCTAACAGTATAACCTGCACGGACAACTCACGTGAGACACGGACAACTCACGTGTCAATAAAATCAATATATGGATCCGCACGGACAACTCACGTGTTGCACGGACAACTTACGTGCCAATAATAGCAATATATGGATCCGCACAGATAACTCACGTGTTGCACGGACACTCACGTGCCAATAACATAATCTGCCCGACTTAGTCACAGGCCTCTAGTCCAGACATATCATACAGGAGCAGTTAAGCAAGTATACATGTATATGATGAATGAAATAAGACTCACATGCTCCTGGATTGTTATATAACATGCTAAAGTGTAGGTATGTGCAAAGTGTGCTATCGTAGCTCAAATCAACAATTTCATCACCGAAAAACATCTATCGAGTTCGTTCTGGAATTAAACCTCTAAGTAGCCTCAACATGGCTCAAATTGATCACATAAAACTGTTACCACATGAGAGATATCATAGCATTAAGCTTAACAGTAAATTCTAGGCTTATAAGAGCCCGAGCACAACCCGAACATGAATATATGACCCCGGTGCCCGCACATGGGTTCATTCCAACACATGTGCGCACCCATTAGCACGTAGCTATCATAGCAATTTAGGAAACTGATGCCTCAACCAAGTTTAAATAAGATACATACCTCAAGCAAATCGAATCACTCTGCTAGCAAGTCATTGCCTCGCGAATCAGCCTCTGAAAGCCTCAAATCTAGCACAAATAACTCGATACAATCAACACAAGCTATGGGAATCAATTCTATATGAGAAATGCTAAGTTCTTAATCATAGTCAAAAAGTCAACTCAAAAGTCAACCCTAAGGCCCGCGTCTTTGAATTCGACAAATGTTATAAAATCCAAACACCCATTTAACCATGAGTCCAACCATACCAAAATACCAAATTCCACCACCAAATCGTCACTAAAATCCCCAATTCTTATTTTCTATTCCCTAGCCCAAAACTCTCAAAATTCCATCTTAAAAACACATAAACTAGGTGGGAAATTCAATGGGTAATCAATCTTATTGAATAAAAATAGACAAAAGTGGCTTACCTCAAGAAATCACTCGAAACCCCTCTCAAAAATCGCTTTAATCCGAGCTTCGAAAGTCCAAAAATGATAAGAATCTCGAAACCCTTGAATCTTATACACAGCCAGGCTTTCCGCTCCTGTGGATATTTTAGCTGCTTTTGCGGTTCCACTTTTGCAGTTCCTCTTTTGCGGTTCCGCTTTTGCGGTCAAAGATCTGCATCCGCGCAGTTACATTTGACGCCCGACCTTGAGCACCTGTGGTCTCTAGCCCGTACCTACGGGTATGCTTCTACGAGAAAACTTCCGCTTCTACGGACCTGGCCTTGCCTCCATAAATTCGCATCTGCGGAGACCATACCGCATCTACGGGCTCACAAATGCGGAAATTCTTTCGCAACTGCGACCATTGGCCAACCTCTTTAGGTCCTTACATGCGATCCTCTGCTCGCTTCTGCGATCTTGCACCTGCGATCAAATCCCTCGCAGGTGCGGTCACACCAGCAAAATCCTAGCTTCAGCACTTCTAAGTCCACAATTCAATCTGATTCTCATCTGAATCATTCCCAAGGCCCCTAGAACCTCAACCAATTATACGAACAAGTCCTAAAACACTTTACGAATTTAGTCGAGGCCTCCAATTACATCAAACAACATCAAAAATATGAATCCCACCCCAATTCAAGCCTAATGAAAACTAAGTAATTCCAACTTCTACAACCGATGCTGAAACCTATCAAATCAACTCCGATTGACCTCAAATTTCGCACACTAGTCATAAATGACACAGTGGACCTATTCTAACTTCTGGAACAAAAATCCGAGCCCGATAATGAAAAAGTCAACTCTCGGTCAAACGTCTCAACTCTGCAAACTTTTAATTTTTCCAGCTTTCGCCATTTCAAGCCAAAATCACCTACAGACCTCCAAATCAATATTCAAAGACACTACCAAGTTCAAAATGTCATACGGAGCTATCCAAACTATCAAAACTCCATTCCTAAGTCATTTGCGCATAACAACATCCGGTCAACTTTTCCAACTTAAGCTTCTAACCTTGGGACTAAGTGTCCCAATTCTTTCTGAAACATCCCCGGAACCAAACCAACCACCCCGGCAAGTCACATAACAACAATTGAGAATAGAATAAGCAGTAAATGGGGGAATAAGTCTATAACACTCAAAGCGGCTGGCCGGGTCGTTACGTCCTCCCACTCTTAAACAAATGTTTGTCCTCGAGCGGGTCTAGAATCATACCTGGAGTCTCAAATCGATGTGTATATATGCTCCGCATCTCCCGATCGGTCTCCAAAGTAGCCTCCCCAACTGGCTAACCTCTCTACTGCACCTTCACTGAAGCTATGTTTTTTGACCTCAACTTTGGAACCTGCCGATCCAAAATGGCCACCGACTCCACATCATAAGTCAAATCACCATCCAACTGAACCGTGTTGAAGCCCAAAAACATGAGACGGATCGCCGATGTACTTGCGGAGAATGGATACATGAAACAGCGGATGAACACTCGATAGACTAGGTGGCAATGCAAGCCTATAAGCCACCTCATCAATCCTCTTAAGCACCTCAAACGGGCCAATATACCGAGGGCTCAACTTGCCCTTCTTCTCGAATCTCATAACACCCTTTATGGGTAAAACTCTAAGCAATACCTTTTCTCCCACCATGTAAGCAACATCACGGACCTTCCGATCGACGTAACTATTCTATCTAGACTACGCCGTGCGATGTTGATCTTGAATCAACTTAACCTTGTCCAAATCATCCTAAACCAAGTCAGTACCCAATACCCTAGCCTTACCCGGCTCAAACCAACCCAGCGGAGAGCGATAATGTCTCCCATAAAAAGCCTCATATGGAGCCATCTGAATGCTCAATTGGTAGTTATTATTATAGGAAAACTCAGCAAGCAACAGAAATTGATCCTAAGAACCCCCAAAATCTATGACACAAGCTCCACAACCTATCCTTCAATTTCTGAATAGTGCGCTCGGACCGTCCGTTCGTCTGAGGGTTGAATGTTGTACTCAGCTCAACATGTGTGCCTAACTCTCACTGCACTGCTCTCCAAAACTTCAATGTAAACTGCGTGCCCCGATCTCAAAAAATGGACACCGGCACATCATAAAGGCGAACAATCTCGTGGATGTAGATCTCATCCAACCGCTTCGAAGAATAAGTAGTCCCAACTGGAATGAAGTGCACGGACTTGGTCAACTAATCCACAATCACCCAAATAGCATCAAACTTACTCGAAGTCCATGGGAGCTCAACTACTAAATCCATGGTGATACGCTCTCATTTACACTCCGAAATCTCAAGCCTCTGAAGCAATCCTCCTGGTTTCTGATGCTCGTATTTCACCTGCTGACAATTTAGGCACCGAGCTACAAACCCCACTATATCTTTCTTCATCCTCCTTCACCAATAATGCTGCCTCAAGTCCAAATACATCTTTGCGGCACTCGGATGAATGGAATACCACGAACTGTGGGCCTCCTCAAGAATCAACTCACGTAGACCATCCACATGGGGCACACAAATACTACATTGCATCCGCAACACCCCATCATCCCCAATAGTAACCTCCTTGTCATCACCGTGCAGAACCGTTTCCTTAAGGACAAGAAAATAGGGATCATTATACCGATACTCTCTGATGCAATCATATAAGGAAGACTGAGAAACCACACAAGCTAGAACACGAATAGGCTCCGAAACATCTAATCTCACAAATTGATTGGCCAAGACCTGAACATCTAATGTAAGTGGTCTCTCACCAACAAGAATAAATGCAAGGCTATCCATACTCACCACCTTTCTAGTCAAGGCATCGGCCACCACATTGGTCTTCCCGGGATGATACAGAATGGTAATATCATAGTCCTTTAGTAGCTCCAACCACCGCCGCTGCCTCAAATTTAAATTATTTTGTTTGAAGAAGTTCTGGAGACTCTGATGATCCACAAATACCTCATAAGACACGCCGTAAAGATAATGCCTCCAAATTTTCAATGCATGACCGATGGTTATCAACTCCAACTATTGAACATGGTAGTTCTTCTCATGGAGTTTCAACTGGCCAGAAGCATAAGCAATCACTCTACCCTCCTACATAGAGACACACCCAATACCGATCCGAGAAGCATCACAATACACTGTATAAAAGCCTAACGTTGAAGGCAAAACTAGGACTGGAGTTGTGGTCAAAGAAGTCTTGAGCTTCTGAAATCTCTCCTCACACACATCCGACTACCTAAATGGCGCACCCTTCTGGCTCAACCTGGTCAAAGGCGCTGCAATGGACGAGAAAGCTCTGAATATCAGTAGTTGACGATGGTCTAGGCCAACTCTGAACCACTTCTATCTTATTTGGACCCACTTTAATCCCCTCACTGGACACTACGTGCCCCAAGAACGCCACCGAACTGAGCCAAAACTCACACTTGGAGAACATGTCACAAGGCTTCTCCTCCCTCAACCTCTGTAGTACAATCCTTAAATGCTGGGCATGTTCCTCCTGGATATGAGAGTACTGATAATAGGCAAGATTTATGAAGTTTAGCAATCATTTATGCCCTAACTTTACTATGCTTCACTGTTCTAGGAAGGGTAAATGACGAAAAAGGGCTCTAATTGTGAATTTTATGTTTTTCTGGAGCAAGTCGTGATTATGAGGGCATAGGGCAGTGTTTGGAGCTAAATTAAAGCAAGAAAATCCCCTCGGAGTTGAGCGCGTGTGAAAGAAGAAAGAAAAGAAGAGATAAATAGTTGATCCATCTATCGTAGGCCAAGCGTGGCCATGTTAGAGCAGAAGAACCTGGGAAGTGTAGAATGCAATTAGCGCAGCCCATGCACGGTTCGAGCGTTGCCGCGCTAGTCACTCCGAAAAGCGGTAATTTTAGGGGTAAACTTGGAAGTTTGGGGGAAATTCTACTTAAACTATAAGAGGTCCAGCTCGCCCAAAAAGAGAATATCAAGGTTTTTATAGTTTTGTTCAAGGCAAGGAGGAAAATTCGGCATCGAGTTCTACCTTTCTTCCTTTTGTTTTTATCATTCATGATGAATTTTGATGTTGTTATTATGAAAACAATTATGAGTAGCTAAATTATTTAGTCTAAGGTTTTGATGGAACCTGTTGAAGGATGAACTTCTTGTTGTTTTAATATAGTTTGCTCAGTTTAATCTCTATTTGTTCAACTACGTTTCTGTTGTAGTTAATTGATAGGATCCTCAAATAGATGTGCCTATTTAGTATGTATTACTCGGGAGAGAGTGCATATTTAGGTAGTTATTGAACAACACCACTTCCAAAGTATATGAGGAATCAATAACCGAGGGTTTAAAGGTGGGATTAGGGATAATGAAACCTTGGGTGCAATCTAAGTGAGCTGTAATAAAAGCCAGCTAGAGTAACTCGGGAGAGTGCGTCTAGTAAATTTTTGTAATTAATCGGGAGAGATTTACGGTAGTAAGAGTGCTCATGATCGATAGAGAAGATTAGGCAAATTTATATGACACATAACAGGAAGGGATTCCATCAATATGGGAAATCACAACCTTAGATCCTTCTCTTATTTTTTTACAAGTCAGTCATACTTAGCTCTTAGTTTAATTAATTTTATTCAGTCATAGTTAGTAGAAATATCACCAATTGTTATTCAAAACATCTAGGAAGTTGATTACGGAGAATTCAGTGAGTCTGGCAAAAGTAATTGATAGGTTAATTCCCTGTAGGATTCGACTCTGGGCTAAATACCCGGATTATATTTGCAACGACCTCTTAGTCCTTTTTATAAGGCATAGTTGGACGTGATGAAATTTTGGCGCCGTTGCCATGAATTAACGGTGTTATCTATTACAGTTGAAAGAAATACAAAAATTCTTACCATAGTCAATTTTCTTCCTTTTCAATCCATACATTGAAATTTTAACGTTTGCTAACTTGGTTGTATAGGTTCATGCCTAGAAACTCATCGAGAACTGGTGAAGTGTTTGAAGCATTATCAGATCCCGATAAAGTTTTCAAGGACTTGAATCGGGCCAACGGGTTGACCAACGAAAACATTGCAAGAAACATGGGAACGATTCAAAGGGATGTTGGTTATATGTCCGCACCACGGTATTCCAGAGCAGATGTTGGGGAAGAAGTTTTACATGGGTCTGGTATATAGCGTGAAGGCTAATGTTGATGCTTCAGCTGGTGGAACATTCTTGAGCAAATCATAGAGAGAAAGCCAGATCCTGCTTGACAAGATGGCACGTAATTCCGGGTGGACAACCAACAAAGCACCCCTCACTCCAGTAGTTCAGTCAATGGCCTTAGATCCAGCCAACATTCTTGCTGAAAATATGGCCACCTTAATGACACAAATGAGCATACTCACCAAAAAGGTGGAAGAGTCATGGCAGAAGCAGCAGGTGAACATTGTAGATACAACCAATTGGGGCTTATGCACATCTTGCATTAGTCAGCCAATTGGTAGCCAGTGGAATGCTGAAAGCGATCATCATCACTACCCTGAGAACATGATATGTGTCTAATTATGGGGGCCAGAGATAGGGTGGTCAGAATTGGGCCAGCAGAATCAGCAATACATGTCAGTCCAACCGCAACACAACAAGGGAAATATGGGAGCCATGCAACCTCACGGTAATGTGGCGCCCTACCAAAGGCCACAGGGGTACAACAACCAAAATCAGTAGCAGGGTTATCATCCTTCTCAGCAACATGATGGGAGACAGGAAGATGGGTTTGCTAGACTCGAAGCAAAGATGTAGCGGGTTTTCGGGTCAAATGCAAAAATGAATGAAAGAGTAGATGCACATGAGTCAGCCATAAAGAAAATTGAAGTGCAATTGGGTCAGATTTTGATGTCATTGAATAATCGTCCTCATGGGACATTACCTGCAGACACTCAGGTATATCCAAAAGATCAGGGCCCAAAGCAGTTGATGGCAGTAAGTCTACATAATGCTAGAGACCTAGACTTTGAGAAAGAGAGGGCTCGAGAAAGCAGACAGGCTGAGACACTTGTACCAGTACCAATTGAGCTAGATCATTCAGCAAGACTGACAGAGGTGACAGTGCAGCCTGCCCAGGAAGAAACCAACACACAGATTGAGGCTGAGAAAAAAGCTGAGACATCCCAGGAACCGGTAGTAGAGGTAGTGTCTGCAAAGAGAAAACCCAAATCACTAGGAAGAAGAGACCTCCAGCACCATTCCCACAGAGGCTGGCCAAGTACCAGAAAGATGAGCAATACAAGAAGTTCTTGGAGACGTTGAAACAAAGTCAGGTAAATATTCCATTGATTGATGCTTTGAAGGAGATGCCTGGTTATGCAAAAATGATGAAGGACTTGATGTCCCAAAAATTCGACTTCAAAGACTTGGCCACAGTGACTCAAAATCAGACCTGCGGTGTTGTTGTGACTAGACCAGTTGCTGAAAAGTTGTCCGATCCAGGGAGTTTCACAATTCCCTGCACCATTGGTAACTTTGCCTTTGCCATGGAACTCTGTGATTTGGGGGCCAACATTAATCCTATTCCCCTGTTTATCTATAAGAGGTTGGGGATTGGAAGAGCTAGACCGACGTCTATGTTATTGCAGCTGGCCGACAGAACCGTGAAAAGTCCCTCAGGTATACTGGATGACGTGTTGGTGCAGGTAGGGAAATTTTTATTCCCTGCAGATTTTGTAATTCTTGACCGTAGGGTGGATGAAGAAATTCCCATAATTTTGGGAAGGCCGTTCTTGGCCAAAAGTCGAGCTCTCATTGATTGTGAAACTGGGGAGCTCAAGATGAGGTTGAACGATGAGGAGATAACATTCAACGTGCAGAAATCTATAAGGCGACCAAGTGAATTCGCCAATTGTTCTCTTATTGATGCCGTGGATGTAATCCTGGAAGAGGATAATGAGACCTTGACTATTGAGGATCCTCTTGTTGCATGTCTTATTAATTTAGATAAGGTGAATGGGGAAGAGTTGGCAGAATGTGTGTTGTCTCTTGAGGGCAAAGGCTTTTGGAAGAGATCACTTGAATTTGAGCCCCTGCACTTAGAAAAAAGAGAAACCCCTCCAGCCAAGCCATCCATAGAAGAACCACCAAAGCTGGAGTTAAATCCATTGCCCGCCCATCTCAGGTATGCGTTCCTAGGACCTAACTCCACATTACATGCCATTATCTCATCTAGTTTGTTAGATGTGCAGGCACAACAGCTTTTGCAGGTACTCACAGAGTGCAAGACTACCATTGGGTGGACCATGGAAAACATTAAGTGGATCAGCCCGACATAGTGTATGCATAAAATTCTGCTGGAAGAGAGGCACAAACCTTCCAGGGAACACCAAAGAAGGTTGAACCCCAATATGAAGGAAGTGATGAAGAAGGAGATTATTAAGTGGTTAGATGCGGGAATCATTTTCCCCATCTCTGAAAGCAACTAGGTTAGCCCGGTGCAATGTGTTCCTAAGAAGGGGGTATGACGGTGGTAAAAATGATAACAATGAGCTGATCTCTACAAGAACCGTCACAGGCTAGAGAATTTGTATGGACTATAGGAAATTGAATATGGCCACCTGGAAAGACCACTTCCCACTTCCCTTCATTGATCAAATGCTTGACAAACTGGCAGGGAGGTCCCACTTCTGTTTTCTGGATGGGTACTCAGGGTACAACGAAATCTTCATTGCACTAGAGGACAAAGAGAAGACCCCGTTCACATGTACATATGGGATTTTTGCCTTCCGGAGGATGCCCTTTGTCCTATGCAATGCACCTGCCAAATTCCAAAGGTGCATGATGGCCATATTCACAGACATGGTTGAAGATATAATGGAGGTTTTCATGGATGATTTCTCAGTGGTGGGAAACTCATTCGATGAGTGACTTGCAAATCTGACCCGAGTGTTGAAAAGGTGTATCGAGACTAACCTTGTACTCAATTGGGAAAAGTTCTATTTCATGGTACAAGAGGGTATAGTCTTGGTACATCTGGTATCAAGCAAGGGAATCGAGGTTGATCGGGCTAAAGTCGATGTGATAGCAAAGCTTCCACCTCCCACATCTGTCAAAGCAATCAGGAGATTCCTCGGGCATGTCGGTTTCTACCGGAGATTCATCAAAGACTTCTCAAATATTTCCAACCCTCTGTGTAAGTTGTTAGAAAAAGATCACCCTTTCATATTTTCTGATGATTGCAAGGTAGCATTCGAGGAGTTGAAGAAGAGGCTAGTCACAACGCCCATCACTGTTGCCCCGGACTGGGAGCAACCGTTCGAACTCATGTGTGACGCCAGTGACTATGCAGTGGGAGCAGTGCTAGGATAGCGGAAAAACAAGATAATGCACCCAATTTACTATGCAAGTAGAACGTTGAGTGGAGCCCAACTAAACTACACTGTGACTGAAAAGGAGATGCTAGTTGTGGTGTTTGCATTTGACAAGTTCAGATCATACCTGATTGGCTCTAAGGTAATTTTATATACTGATCATGCTGCTATCAGGTACCTGATTGAAAAGGATTCCAAACCGCGGCTGATTCGTTGGGTGCTGCTACTACAAGAGTTCAACCTGGAGATTCGTGACCGTAAGGGCACGAAAAACCAAGTCGCTGATCATATATCTCGACTTGAAGGAGCTGAAAACTCAGTTGCGGCAGAGGATATTCTGGAAAACTTTCCAGACGAGCAGCTATTCGCTACAAGCCTTAAAGAAGTGCCATGGTATGCAGACATTGCAAATTACATGGAAAGTGGTATAGTCCCCTATGACCTTTCCTCTGTGCAAAAGAAAAAGTTTTACCGTGAGTGCCGCATGTATTACTGGGATGAACCTTATCTGTTTATAATTTGGGTTGACAATATGGATCAGGATCATGTGTCCCCGAGATAGAAAAATCTTCTGTTTTGCAGTCATGTCACGCATCTGCATATGGCGGATATTTTGGAGGAGTCAGGACGTCAGCAAAAGTTCTAGAAGTCGGGTTCTACTGACCAACCGTGTTTAAGGATGCCCATCAATAAGTGAAGGGCTGTGATGAATGTCAGCAAACCGGGAACATCTCCCGTCGCCATGAGATGCCCATGAACCCAATTCAAGAGGTTGAAGTGTTCGATGTATGGAGGATAGACTTCATGGGTCCCTTCGTCAGCTCCTATGGCAATAAGTACATACTTGTTGCTGTAGATTATGTGTCCAAATGGTTGGAAGCTGAAGCTCTCCCCACCAATGATGCAAGGGTGGTGGTTGGGTTTTTGAAGAAGAATATATTCACCCACTTCGGGATCCCGAGATCCATTATCAGTGACGGAGGCACTCATTTCTGCAATCGAGCCTTCGAGAAATTGCTAGCGAAGTACGATGTGCACCACAAGGTGGAAACCCCATACCATCCTCAGACGAGTGTATAGGTCAAAGTGTCGAATAGAGAAATAAAGAGTGTGCTGACTAAAATTGTGAACGCCACAAGAACTGATTGGGCGAAAAAGCTAGATGATGTACTCTGGGCCTACAGAACTG
Organism: Nicotiana paniculata; assembly: GCA_005239505.1. Classification (NCBI taxonomy): domain Eukaryota; kingdom Viridiplantae; phylum Streptophyta; class Magnoliopsida; order Solanales; family Solanaceae; genus Nicotiana; species Nicotiana paniculata. Next base: position 38,285 of record ML328682.1, read on the forward strand.
CTTTCAAAACACCAATTGGTATGTCACCATACAAGTTGGTGTTCGGGAAGGCCAGTCACTTGCTACTGGAACTAGAACATAGAGCTTGGTAGGCATTGAAACAGCTAAATCTAGACAATGAGGCTGCGAGCACAAATAGATTCACATAATTGAATGAGCTAGATGAGTTACGATATCTTGATTTCGAGAGCACGAGGTTGTACAAGGAGAGAATGAATATTTTGCACGATAAGAACATTGTTGAGAGAAACTTCAAACCCGGAGATATGGTGTTGCTTTATAATTCAAGATTAAGGCTATTTCCGGGTAAACTCAAATCACGATGGTCGGGGCCATTTCGTGTGTTCGAAGTGCTCCCTTCAGGTGACATAGAGATTGCTTTAGAAAAAGACTCCCACACATTTAGAGTCAACGGGCATAGATTGAAACCATATGTGGGCATGGATGAAACCAAGGAAGTGTCAGTGATACATCTGACTGAACCTTAGAAGTCGAGCGAGCCTTAAATGAGCTCATATACGGCGTGTCGCGACGTTAAATCAGGCGCTGCATGGGAGGCAACCCATTCACTTGTTGTAATTGTCGTGCCACGACATTAACTAAGGCGCTGGTTGAGAGGCAACCCAACGCATAGTGAATGTAGAGTAGTTAGAACTGTATTTGACTGTTTGTAAGTACTAACACATGCAGGTGAGCTCAAGTGAATGATAAGTCAGGCCAACATGAGGAAAAAGGTAAAAAAAGAGGGAAAAAAGTCGATGCCAGGTGTGCGGTCGCGCTATGCCCATGCTCAGACCACACAAAACGGTAAGTGTTCTGCCTCCAAGTAGCGGCCGCGCTACGAACGCGCTAATTGGGTTTCATTCTGCCTCGTATCGACGCTACAAGAGAGTCCGCGCTTCAACCGTGATCAGGTCCGCGCTAATCACCTAGCAGTCTGCCTCACAAGCGCGGCTGTGCTAGGACCGCGCTTGTTAGGTCGCCGGACAGGTTTGTTTAAGTTAGTTTAATTTTTTATTTTTTATTTTCATTTTTTTCGCTTATTTCTTATTCCCCCAACCCTAACCCCCCTTTTTCCTATTCCCACTAAAACACCTACCCCCCTCTCCCACAACTAATTATTCCCCACGACTCCCCGCCCCTAAAACTCTTCCACTCCCTCACTACTCCCTCAAAATCTCATTCACCCTCTGCAAAGAAATAACCACAACCCCAATCTTCCCAAGGTTCAAGCTAATCCCCCACCACCCTTCTTCAATTCTCACACTCTTCTCCCACCCCAGGTAAGATTTTCTTTTTCCCTATTTTTGTTAGTTTTTTCTTTTGAATTCTTGTTTAGGTAGTAATTTTTCTTATTTTTCTTAAAAGTAATTTGTAGTGTATACTTAGTTTCTTGTGGGTGGTGGCGTCTGTGTAGTTGTAACTCTTAACGTAGTTGGGTGAATTTGGTGCATTATGGTGGAAATTGGGTTATAACATGGTTCATTGGGGGCTTCGGTGAATGATGCCCACAACGTGTTGGTTAAAATGCCACAGTGAGTGTCAATGATAATTTTGACCAATTGTAAGGGTGAAGTCTGAGTAACCACAGTTGGGTCACCTTGTGTGTACTGCACTAATAATGTTCCTTATTGTAGGTAATATGGCACCCCCCAGAAAGTTCCAAGCCATTGGTCCTTCCTCCAGCGGACAAGCGGAATCATCTAGAGCACGAGCGTCAACTGATGCTCGTTCTTATGATAGCAACAAGTTCGTCTCCGCTGCAGCTAAGGCACGATTTGCTGATAAGGAATCAAAGAAGCCAATAACAGAATGGGGCATGGACATAGCATCTCTCCAGCATGACTTTCCAAACATTTACAATGAGCTGCTCCACCGTAGGTTGGATGTTTTCTTTGAAGAGACGGACGAAGCCAATGCGCTGATGGTGAGAGAATTTTATGCATACGTTTCGGAACATAGGAATGATGTGGTCACCGTGCAAAAGAGGCTTGTTGACGCCTCTGTGGAAGCTATTAGGAGAGCCTATAGGCTTCCATGTCATGTGGTGGAGATGGAAGACTTCTATGAGGCGTATGGTAGACGCTACACTCAGTGGGAGACGTTCTTTCCAACTATCGATGCACCTGGCAAAGAGATTGTGTGAATGCAATACGGGGAGAAATTCAAGTCGTCGAAACTAACTTTTGAAGGGAAGTGTTGGTTATATCTCATCAACAACCGCCTGATCCCATCCCACAACACCACATAAGTGAATGCTCCTCGTGCTTGTTTGATCTGGTGTTTCATGAATGGCCATGAATTTGACTTAGCCAAGCTCATTCACGAGGAGATGTTAACTCGTTGTCCCATCAAGAGGTATGTCTTATTATTCCCCTCCCTTGTTACTAGATTATGACGTGCAGCTCAGGTGCCGAAAAATTTGAGGGTAGATGGCAAAGTGCAGAAAGAGGTCGACTTTCGAGCAGACAAAGTAACTACTGGGAAGGATCTTGTGGCGGCTGGTGGTGCTAATAGGGGGGATTCCACTGAGGAGGAGGAGGACGAGCAGGTAGAAGTGGGAGATGAGTTGCCCGCTCATGAGTATGTTGCCGACGTAGCAGGACCATCTAGGGTCAGTCAGAGTCAGAGGTTGATTAATTTGGAGCAGGAGCTGGCAGGGTTGCGTACCTCGGTCGCTGACTTAGAAAAGCGTGTTGATGCGGTGGATACCCATCAAGTTAAATCAGAGAAGAAAATCATAGGCTGGCTGCAAGCTCTGGGTCGTGCATGTCATCTGGACCCGGGGACGGTCTCCGATCAAGATTGATCCATCAGGGAAGTTCCTTTACCTCATATTGATTTGGGGGTTACTTCATTGTATGTGTATATATGTAGGAACGTAATTATTATATGTTTTCTTTTGTTTTCTTTTGGGTTTTCTTTTCTTTTGTTTTTTTGGGTTTTAAGTAGCAGTTCAATTATATGAGATGACTTGTCCCGACGATGGATCTCATTCGACGGGGTTCTTGAGGGTCTAAGTTGACCATTAAAAAGAAAAAAAACCAAAAATATGGTGGACTCTTCCTGACGACAGATCTCCTAGATAGTTTTCTTGAGGGAAGTAAGTCTAAGGAAAATACCAAAAAGATTTTCTGCTCTAGGTAGTGTAGTAACTCCCCCTTGGTTTTTCTTTAGGCCGCGATTCTTTTCCAAGGGTTTTGCTTGAACCGGGTATAGTTAATTTTTGTTTATTGTGTTTTTAATTTTTAGTTGGTACTTATGGGCTATGAGATGAGATAGGAAGAGAATTCCTTAGCGTTGTTACACCCTGAACACAGAAGACACTAGAGTGTGACACGTAGTCTCAGTTGTTGATTCCTGTTAGAGTGCCTTAAATTGTATGTTTGTAACTGACTCGAGTACTCAAACGAGAGTATTTTGATAAGACAATATGGAGTGAGTCATGTTTCATGTGTGTGTGAGTTGTATTGTATTCTATGCTCTGCATTTGATGCCTAGAACTTACCCTGTGTATTTGCAAAGAAAAATAGTAGTTTTATTCAGTCTTAGAAGTAATATAGACATTTCTTTGTTAAGCCATATATATAAAGTATACCCACCTAAATTTGATATATCGTAGTCAACCCCGTTGAGCCTATAAGCATGTTCTTTGGCAACCACATTACAAGTCTTACCTAATTGTTTGAATGACCCGTCTATTCGAACCTGTTTACCTCCCATGAGCACTTGAGTTGTTATGAAATATGTAAAAGTTAAAGTGTGGGGTGGCTGGTTTGGCTTTTGAGTGGAACCAATGAAATAGGGAGAAAGGTGCAGTGTTTTGAAAATGAAAAAAAATGATAAGTGCCACTTAAGTGAAAAAAAAAAGAGAAAAGAATAAATAAATGAAGTCCTTCATAAGTGGCGACTTGATACAACTGTACCTAAAGCAATTTGGGGTATTATAAATAGAAGTGTGGTAGAATGTCCGGTCTGACATAGTACGGTGCTGAAAGTGAAAGTAATTGTATTAAAGTGCTTGGGGAGGTTAGTCACAATATCCAGATATATCCTACCCGTCCCTTAGCCTACATTACAACCAAATGAAGTCCTAATTGATCTTAGACTGAATGACCTCGATTAGTAGAGTAGTACACTACGGGCAAGCCTATGGTGCATCCTTATGCATATGAATGTTCTTTCTAAGAGTGAGTGAAATTTGTCTATCTGAGTTCCTAATTTTTCTTAATGTTATTACTTGTGGAACTACTCTCTTGTGTGATGTGAGGGCACTTGATTCATGAATTAAAGGTAAGTCTTGATCTCTGTATGGAGTAAGTTGAGTAAGTATGAATATTGAACGGCACGTGAGAGTCAACTCTTGAGGCAAAGATGTTACACTACTAGGCGCAACTTTTGTGATATGTTCTTGGTGTGACATGTTAGAGGGGTCATTGTGAAGGAACCTCTGTAGAGTATGGTGGATTACTCGGGGATAAGCAATGAGTTAAGTGTGGGGTATTGATAATGGGCTACATTCATGTAGTTTAGCAATCATTTATGCCCTAAATTTACTATGCTTCACTGTTCTAGGAAGGTTAAATCATGAAAAAATGGCTCTAAGTGTGAATTTTATGTTTTGCAGGAGCAAGTCGTGATTATGAGGACATAGGATAGTGTTTGAAGCTAAATTAAAGCAAGGAAAGTCCCCCGGAGTTTAGTGCATGTGAAAGAAGAAAGAAAAGAAGAGATAAATAGTTGATCCACTCTAGCGTGGGCCAAGCGCGGCCACACTAGAGCAGAAGAACCTGGGCGGTGTAAAACGCAATTAGCGCGGCCCATGCGCGGTTCAAGCGCGGCTGCTAGTCACTCCGAAACGCGGTAATTTTAGGGGTAAACTTGGAAGTTTGGGGGCAATTCCACTTAACCTATAAGAGGTCCAGCTCGCCTAAAAAGAGGATATCAAGGTTTTTACTCTTTTTGTTCAAGGAAAGAAGAGGCAAGAGGCAAGGAGGAAAATTCGACATCGAGTTCTACCTTTCTTTCTTTTGTTTTATCATTCATGATGAATTTTGTTGTTGTTATTATGAAAAAATTATGAGTAGCTAAATTATTTAGTCTAAGATTTTGATGGAACCTGTTGAAGGATGAACTTCTTGTTGTGTTAATATAGTTTGCCCAGTTTAATCTCTATTTGTTCAACTACGTTTCATTTGTAGTTAATTGATAGGATCCTCAATTAGTTGTGCCTATTTAGTATGTATTACTCGGGAGAGAGTGCATATTTAGGTAGTTGTTGAACAACACCACTCCCAAAGTATATGAGGAATCAATAATCGAGGGTTTAAAGGTAGGATTAGGGATAACGAAAACTTTGGTGCGATCAAAGTGAGTTGTAATAAAAGCCAGCTAGCGTAACTCGGGAGAGTGCGTCTAGTAAATTATCGTAATTACTCGGGAGAAATTTATGGTAGTAAGAGTGCTCATGATCGATAGAGAAGATTAGGCAGATCTATATGACACATAACAGGAAGGGATTCCATCAATAGAGGAAATCACAATCTTAGATCCTTCTCTTATTTGTGTACAACTCAGTCATAGTTAGCTCTTAATTTAATTAATTTTATTCAGTCATAGTTAGTAGAAATATAACCAATTGTTATTCAAAACATCTGGGAAGTTGATTACGGAGAATTCAACGAGTCTGGCAAGTAACTGATAGGTTAATTCCATGTGGGATTCGACTCTGGGCTAAATACCCGGATTATATTTGCAATGACCGTTTAGTCTTTTTTATAAGGCATAGTTAGGCGTGATCAAGTACACCAGGTTAAAATCAATAAATACTATGATAAAAAAATCAAGATATGACTGAAATACATTGTTCATCAGATGCATAAATGTTGTTAGGGTGTTGGTCAACCCAAAAGACATTACGAGAAATTCATAGTGACCATAGCGAGTCCTGAATGCTATCTTTAGAATATCCGAGACCCGAATATTCAACTGGTGATACCCAGACCTCAAATCAATCTTAGAGAATACCCTCGCTCCCTAAAGCTGGTCAAATAAACCATCAATGCGCGGAAAAGGATACTTGTTCTTGATTGTAACTTTGTTCAACTGCATATAATCGATGCAAATTCGCATAGTACCATCCTTCTTCTTCACAAACAGAACTGGTGCACCCCAAGGCAACACACTAGGCCTAGTAAACCCCTTATCAAGAAGCTCCTAAAGCTACTCTTTCAATTCCTTCAACTTTGCTGGTGTCATACGATGCGGAGGAATAGAAATAGGCTGAGTGTCTGTCACCAAGTCAATACCAAAACTAATATCCCTGTCGGTTGGAATACCCGACAGGTCTGCAGAAAACACATTCGACAAGTCTTGCACTACCAGAATACAATCAATAGTAGGAGTATCAGTACCAATATCTCTCACGAAGGCCAAATATGACAAACACCCCTTCCCAAGCATTGGTTAGACCTTCAAATATGAAATCACCGTGCTGGGAACATAATCTAGAGAACCTCTCCACTCGATCCTCGGCAACCCCGGCATCGTCAACGTCATGGTCTTAGCGTGACAATCCAGAATAGCATGACATGGAGACAACCAATTCATACCCAAAATCATGTGAAAATCAACCATACTAAGCAGTAGGAGATCAAATCTAGCCTCTAATAGTCAGCACACATGACCGATACACACTGTCCACAATAATAGTATCGCCCACCGACATAGATACATGAACAGATGAAACTAAGGGCTCACGAGGCATATCCAAATAACGAGTAAAATAGGATGATACATAGGAATAAGTAGAACTGGGGTCAAATAATGTGGAAGCATCTTTGTGGCACACTGAAACAATACATGTGATCACTAGATCCAAAGATACGGCCTCTGACTAGGCAGGAATAACATAGAATTGAGCCTGACCACTACCTGATCGGCCTCCCCCTCTAGGGCGACCTCTAGCCGCTTGAGCCCCACCCCGAGTTGGCTGAGCGGATGGTGTAACTGCTGGTGCTAGTACCATCGGACGAGAAATCTGGTGTGGAACCCCACTCAATAATCTAGGGAAATCCCTTTTGAGATGACTCAAATCCCCGCACTCGAAACAATCCCTCCTCTGACGGAGCTGCTACTCCTAATAACCCGAGGAACTGCCTGTAGAAACCTGAGCAGATGAGGCATGATAAGAACTCTATGATAGTAATGCACTGAATGATTACTGACCTGAACGAGCACTGTAAGAACTGTGGGTAACTGATTCACCATGATAAATTGGACGAGCCATCTGAGCGGGCCAATAAAGACGACGCCTTATGTTCAGACTGATAGTAGTATCTAGCCAAGTGCTAGGGAGGAAGTATTTATTGTAAGATTGTTTGCTCAATAGATTGCGAGTCACTTAAAAATAGAGAAAACAATAATCTTTTTTTCTCTTGGTTTTCAATTTCTTTCTCAATCTATGGCTGCTAGGACGAAATACCCTTCTTGTTTTAGTTGTGGCTATACTGGCAATAAAAGCGAAGTACCAGGAGATCCAACTCGATATGAGTGGCTGAAATTGATCGAAATTGATATCGTACCAGCCAAAGCTACAATAGAAAGAACCAATCCTAATTTTGCCATAATAATCGTGCTAGATGTTCATTGTGCTCATACCACGGACTTCTGTTGCAATCGTGTGTTTCTTTGCCCCGATGTAAGTGGTCGTGTTAGAATAACATCGATTGTTGGTGCAACACCCCAGACTTTAAATAATTTCACAATTTCAGCTTCAAAATAAAAGTCTGTGACCTTGAAATCAGATCATATTAGAGATCTCTGTGTCTTGTCCTCGTTTTTCTTTTGGTTGTAATTATAATGTATGTGATCTTTCGCGGCGCACTGACTTTGTTAAATTTTGACTTACTAGTAATTAAGTAGCAAAGTTGAGATCAAAAAATTAGACAGATCAAATAGTACAAACATATTAATTAACTAGTTTCTGGACACGCGCAATAGACGTGTATCTCTAAATTAGTATTAATCCGTGAAAGAAAGCATGACTAAGCCCAACTTCCAAGAGACAATTTTATGGTTTAGTTTCTCGTGTTTTGATCTTTTTATTATTCTCTATTATTTTTAATTAATTCCATGAGATAATCTACGTTAGCAACAAAAAGATATTGCACGATTAAGTATATGCGGCAGACATAGGAAAACTTTGTCATAAAAGTTACTCAATGGAAGCTCAATTAAGCAGGTTCCAACATTATTTGACCAAACCATATTGAATGACATATTTTCAACTGGGTTTCAATTATTTTCCTTTTAATTTTCAACAAGATTATTGAAAACACATATGCTGAAATGTTTTTTGTTCTTTGAATCGGGCATGTATTTTTTTTATATTGTTGTATCACTTGATAGTTGAGATATATATATATATATATATATATATATTTGTCTTCATACATTACATATGAGTATTACTTAGTTTATGGGATATTCCAACATTAATTCATTTAAAGAAAGTATTCAATAAATAAAGAGCAAATTATATCAATAGAGACATCGTAAGAAAGTTTATATAATATAATTAGAAGGGAAATTATACGAAAACATGCCTGCGAAAGAAGTAGAATTACAGCATTGGTTGCATGCCAACTGTTTCAAAAAAGTAGAATTACATCATTTGATGGAGATACTCTATTTAGAGAAATAGTTAATAATAACTAGTTTAAAGGTACGTGCATGGCAGGTGCATCTAAGGGTCCAAACAACTTGCCACGAAGACCAAATACGGCATTCAGCTCAAAATATAGTAATACTTTCTAAAACACAAAATATTGTATGGTTTCTAGTCAAATACACAACTTACTAGTTGCTACGAGACGGACCAAGTCACATTCCCCAACGGTGCACGCCACACACTCGTCATCTAGCATGTGTGTCACTCCAAGTATAGTGAAACGATGTGAAACCCGGAGTTTCATACCTCAGGACAAGATTTACGATCATTACTTACCTCAAACCGGACAAAACTCTAGCATGCGATGCTCTTGCCCCTCGATTCGACCTCCAAATGCTCCGAATCTATCAAAAATCAGTATATTATCATCAATATACGCTAAAGGAATGAATCCCATATGAAAATTATCAAATTAACCACAAATTTCGAAATTGGTCAAACCCGGCCCCCGGGCCCACGTATTGAAATCCGACAAAATTCAAAAAATTAGGAAACCCATTCACTCATGAGTCCAACCATACTAGTTTCATTCAAATCCGACTCTAATTCGATGTTCAAATCCCAAAAATTCATTTTATGAAGTTTCTACAATTTTTTCCAAAAATTTCTACCTCAAAGTACTAATCAAATAATAAAATCATTGATATATTCATGTATATTAACCAAATCCGATTTAGAATCACTTACCCCGATGTATTTCTTGAAAAACCTTCGAAAAAATCGCCACAAATCGAGCTCCCTAGGTCCAAAATATGAAATAATATCCTAAACCCCGTTTATATAGTGCATTCTCTGATCTCCATTGCGCTGACCACGGAATTCCAAGCGCGGCCGCAAAACCAGCCTCCGCGGTCGTGAAAAATTAGCGTTGTCCGTGCTTCTGGAGGCTGCAGTGAAGCTTCAGAAATTTGGCCACAACTTTCTCTACAGATGTCCAAATGATGCGTTCTTTAGCTTTACGGAAACTAGACACAAAGGGCTACAACTTAGGTTTTGAATCATCTCAAAGTTCCTTTTATATCAAAAGATATAGGCTCCCGAAGGTAGACAAGTGAATCTGCAGATCATGCCCTGGAGTGCCTCAACGCCCCAAATTGCGCTCCCAGCGGAAATTCCTCCGCCTCAGTAGAAATTCCTCCGCCTCAGCGGAAATTACTTCGCCCTCCGCGAAATTTAAACACCAGAACCATGCCTGAGTTCCGATAATGCCCAAACTCGCACAAAACTCACCCAAAATACACCTGAGTCCCTCGGGACCTCAACCAAACATGCCAACACATCCCATAACCTCATTCAAACTTAGTCGAGCCTTCGAGCCACTCAAAACGATGCCAAAACACCAAATCAACCTCGGATTTAAGCCTAAGAACTTAGAAACTTCCAAATTTCGCCAACGATGCCGAAACCACCCAAACCACGTCCGAATGACCTGAAAATTTGCACACACATCCAAAATGACACTACGAACCTGTTCCACCTTCCGGAACTCCATTCCGACCCTGATAGCTAATTTTCCACTGCCGACCAGAAATCGCCAAAAATCCAATTTCACCAATCCAAGCCTAATTCTACTCCGGAACTCCGAACAACATTCCGAACACACTCCTAAGTCCAAAATAATCTAAAGAAGCTATCCGAACCATAAAATCCCAATTCCTAGATCATTTACCCATAAGTCAACTTACGGTTGACTTTTCCAAATAAATAACCAACTTAAGAGACTAAGTGTCTCATTTCTCTCCAAAAATCGCTCTGAACCCGAGCCAACCAACCTCACACAACACAATAGAACTGAGCCACATATAATGAAGCAGAAGCAGGGGAAACAGGGCTAAAACTCTCGGAATGACCGATCGGGTCGTTACATTCTCCCCCACTTAAACATACGATAGTCCTCGAACGTGCCCAGAGTTTTCCAAAAACCATCAAAATTGTCGTGAAACCTACCATGCACATACCCGGGGTGATCCCACGTCACCCTATCCCATATAGGTCCGATAACACAACATAACTGAAATTTCACAATTCACCCTAGTCCATAACCTTAGAACCAATTTTTCATTTCCGAAATTGTCAATAAGATCAGAATCTCACATCTACACACTGAATAAGTTTGAACACATTGTATCAAGCCATAACCTAAATTCAAGATGAAAATCACATGATATACCGCAAAACTCAAACACTCATAGCGATAATTTCTATCACAACAGCTACTCAAACAACCCAATGCCTGCAATACAACTCTCATCGAACAAGCTCTCGCTCTAACACCTTCATATACTGCAAATGATGAAAGGAACACAACTATAGCAAATTTCTAAGCCGATCAACATCAATATCCCCCCAATTATACCGCAATCAGGTCTGATCGCACCCATTCTAGGTCCGATGACCTCATTTCATCCATCACGACCACTCTAGAAACATGCCACATCAGTACAATCTAAGCCACAACCCGTGCAATCGGTGCACCAATAAGCAACAGATCAGGTGTACTCAAACATAGAAAATGACTCCACAAGAGAACTATCCCGCAAGTTCAACATATACCGCCGCAATGAGATGCTAAAAATAAAACCCATCACACACCATAGAACCATCACACATCATAGAACCATCACACACGAATCTAACACAAGGATCGTATCCCAACATAACTTCGCTGCAATGCGCGACCCCATCCAAACACTGCTCCTCGTGAAGTACCTCAAGTCACAATGCTCAAAGCGCATTACCATAACCACAGAGAATCAGACGATACAATGACACTCAAACCCCAGAAGAACATAACCAATACGCCCTAAATCACGCAAGACCCAATTGCTCATCTCCCGCAAATTCCGCTATAAGATTACAATAGAGTCGCACCATGTGTGCCCAAAACCAATGAATCACAACTTCTCGCAGCATAGAAGGGCAACTCATAAATCATTTCAGAACACGAACAAGCTTAGCATCAACCTAATAACACGTCCCTCAAAAATATCATTATTGAGCACCGCAATCGAACTTAGTGTAGAATACACATCCCCAACTGGGCCTACCAATGGACCCCCCAAATCGACTCTGCCACTCACAACTAGATCAATAACCCCTCGAAAGTCTACAATAACTGAGTCACAACACACCCCATCACTTATCTAACTTCGGCCATAACCTCACAGTCTGCAACTATGAAACAATCTGCTCCCAAGAACTCCCAGTCTCCAAATTCATAGAACATATGTACCACCATATCCGATCCCAACTCCACCACCAGAATGTCTAACACATCTCTCATGAACGATCATTCCACGATGAATACTTCTATAATTATTGCGTGGCACATAGCAAAATTCGAATATCTGCAATCGATCAACCAGGAGAGTGTCGCAGAACCAATGAAGTCTCAATAAATCAACCAAATCGCCCTTCCCGAAATGAATACTCTCGTCAGGCCACACCAAATAGTAACATCATTACTTAGTCATCTAAAGATGTCCATGCTGCCTACGAATTTCATGACCTTCCTTTCGAAATTGAATTGTGACTTTGCACCTGCAGTTCTCAATACTACACAATACACCATACCCATTATGCCATCATATGAGAAGAATATAAAAATCTCAAAACTAAGTCCGATTCGCAAGCAACTTCATGCTCGATTAGCCAATAACTTTCCATTTGATTTTTATCCTGGAGAAATCACAATATGCAACATGATCCACACATCAGTAGGAAATATACATATCAAACCATGGTGGAAACCATCAAGAAATTCCCGAAATCTATTTGCACTTAACCAACCCGACAAGAATGAATCCCTCAATCTCAACCAAGCTACGCAGGTCTCCAAAACCCAAGGGCATTACCAAGAATCGCACGTAGAACCTTACCACATCATAAGCACCCAAAGAACCAATCTCACTTATTACCATGCCGACCCAACCTATTATCAAGCTGTCCTATTTCTCTGAGTCGGTCCTGAATTACCTTCAAATTAATCCTTCTTCTTGCCATAACACCAAAATCCTCAACCACAACTCGCCACGCGAGGTTCTAGCACAAACCACACCGCCCTAAGGCTCATAAGCCGTTGAATGTTCTCTTAAGCACCCCAAAAGTACCACAAGTCAAGCACTTACTCTAAGGAGACTTTCTATGACTTTAAGCTATTCTTTCCCTTTCCTGATACCAAAATGTAGAATCCATAATAATGTAGGAATTCCACAAGTATTGACACCCTCCAACGTGAATCTCAATTTCTATCTGAATACCCATCCTGAAGATTCCCAATTGTCACACATAAATCCTGAGTCCATCAGAGCCATTTTCGAGAGTCGTTTACTCTGCTCAAATCCCAGTTAAAACGACCAAGCGGACCGAACGACCTGTGGACCCATTAGTACACCAACACCCAAGGAACCAATTCACAATTCTAAGCAAACAAGCCAATTCCTACTCCGCACACACTACACCCTTTACAAATACAACTCAATTATTCAATAAAACCCATTTACCCATAAAGTATATTACAACATGTATTCAAAGATTTCCATTACGCGAGTCATTCTCAAACTCCATCCCTACAGGTCATAACTGATTCACCATTATACCTCGAACTGAAACCAATGCAACGCATAATCATACAACCAACTTGTCATTAGCAGACTCCCTCACTTGGGTCAAAGCCAAAGATCAAGACAAACAATAACTCACAATGCCCATACGCTATCACTTCCACAATATCGAAGTGAGATTCAACTAAATCCTTCATAAGCTCATATAACACAAATTATCTAATATCTCGAATCATCTGCAAAACTCGCGTTCACCATTATAATGGTCATGCCAACTTCCGCAAGCGATCTAAACTCAAATTGCAGCATATATCATCTACCGGTAAAAGAGAACTTGCTATAAAAAAACATAAGGATCACATAACCTCAGGACACCCCCCATTAGTACACCAACACCCAAGGAAGCAATCCACACCTCTAAGCAAACAAGCAAATTCCTACTCCGCACACACTACACCCTTTACAAATACAACTCAATCATTCAATAAAACCCATTTACCCGTAAAGTATATTACAACCTGTATTCAAAGATTTCCATTACTCGAGTCATTCTCAAAATTCATCACTGCAGGTCATAACTGATTCACCAGTATACCTCGAACTAAAACCAATGCAACGCATAATAGTACAACCAACTTGCCATTAGCAGACTCCCCCACTTGGCTCAAAGCCAAAGATCAAGACAAACAATAACTCACAATGCATACACTATCACTTCCACAATATCGAAGTGAGATTCAACTAAATCCTTCATAAGCTCATATAACACAAATCATCTAATATCTCGAATCATCTGCAAATCTCGCATTCACCATTATAATGGTCATGCTAACTTTCACAAGCGATCTAAACTCAAATTGCAGCATATATCATCTACCGGTAAAAGAGAACTTGCTATAAAACAACATAAGGATCACATAACCTCAGGACACCCCGCAGGAGATAACCCCACCTGCTTAGTCTCAAACAAATATCTCTCTATACCCTTCCAAAAATCATAGATTTTTCACAATCACTTATCCTCCTACATTAAAACACAACCAATACCTACCCCCAAGGCATCACAGTACGCGGTATAAGAACCTGAAGTTGATGGCTTAACTAACACTGGAGCTGTGGTCAAAGCAGTCTTGAGCTTCCGAAATCTCTCTCCACACTCGCTTGACCATCTGATTACTCTCACCGGACACCACGTGCCCCAAGAATGCTACTGAACTGAGCCAAAATTCACACTTGGAGAACTTTGCGTCAAGTTTCTCCTCCCTCAGTCTCTGTAATACAACTCTCAAATGTTGAGCATGTTCCTCCTGCCTACGAGAGTACACCAGGATGTCATCAATGAACATAATCACGAAGGAATCCAAATACGGCTAGAATACACTGTTCATCAAATGCGTGAACACTGTTGAGGCACTGGTCAGCCCAAAAGACATCCCCAAGGACTCGTAACTTAACATCAAAATCTACTTCACTCCACCACTAAACCACATGAGAGGCCCTCCAAGACGCCCACAACTCGAGGACATACATCAACTCAAGACAGAAGTCAAACACCTAATAGTTCTTGCTACATATCCAGCCAACACTTTTGTCACATTCAAACAACCTGAACACATATAACCATCAAATCATACTCACCACATAGTCGTCAAATCACAAAATCCCATCAATAAGGACACAAACGGATATATAAGTCCCAAATTCACGCGCTAACACAATCGAAATCTCAGTACTCAAGCCATAGAAAAAACTCGGCCTCAAGTCTAGACTGGACCATCATCACCATGCTAAAATCACACCTCGCACCTCATCCATAGAAAACATAAGTCGTCGATGCACATATGATACCGAGCGCTCACGTGCGCATTCGAATACATGGAAGGAATTCAAAGAGTTACGTTTTAGGTTGAATTAATGGATTCGCACGACAAGAATTCAAAAATGTAAGATTTTTCCTAAAGGTTCTGCAGCCTCTCGAAGATAAGTACAGATGCCTCCGTACCGATCCTCAAGACTCTACTAAACTTGCTCATGACCGGTGAGTCCTATCTAACCTAGGCTCTGATACCAACTTGTCACGATCCCAAAACTACCTGGCCGTGATGGTGCCTATCGCAATACTAGGCTAGCCAATATTTATATTTAAGACATAAAATAATCTTTAGTTCGAATCATCACTAATACGATATCTCATTAACAAGTCGTTTAAGCATTTTTAAAACAAACGATGATAAGTCAAATATCTAAACACAACCCAAAAATCCCGGAGTCACTGGGTCACGAGCATCTAAAGAAAGTACATAAGTCTGACACAATATCTCTAATACAAAATAAGTCTAGGGAATGCAACTACTACAAAAATAAAAAGGAGAAAGCAGGGTTGCGGACGCGTGCAACTACCTTGCAAAAATCTCCGAGAGTCCCTAGACAGATAATCAGCTCACTCCGCCCTAGCACCAGGATCTGCACACAAGGTGAAAGGAATGTGAGTACGCCAACCCAGTAGTAATGAAAGAAAATAAAGTCTGAGAAATACGAAACATATAAAACAAATCATCAATCCACAGTAAATACAATTCTTCTTTCAAAATCGTAGATACGACAATTCATAGCCGATTTTAGTAAAAATACTTTGACATTGTGCCTT
Source organism: Nicotiana paniculata (assembly GCA_005239505.1). Lineage (NCBI taxonomy): Eukaryota > Viridiplantae > Streptophyta > Magnoliopsida > Solanales > Solanaceae > Nicotiana > Nicotiana paniculata. The sequence continues at coordinate 54,225 of ML328682.1, forward strand.
TCAACAGTTTCCATAGAAGTTCAAGAAAAGTCTAGTGTTATGAATGAAAGAAATCATAATAGCCTCTCGGGCAAAACATATTTCATAAACCGCCCCTCGAGCATAACATCACTCAGAATCAGTCACCCAACATACCTCACAATCACTCGGAATAAGCCCCTCGGGCAATTCTCACAGTCACTCATGCCTCCCAATCACTCGTCACTCAACACTCGCACTCAGTAGGTACCTGCGCTCACTGGGGGTGTACAGACTCCGAAGGGGCTCCTACAGCCCAAGCGCTATAACAAGCCATCTCGTGGCATAATCAATCAGGCCCTTGGCCTCTCATATATCATAAATCCGTACAACATGTTGCGGCGCGCAGCCCAATCCCATGATATCCTCCAAATACAAGCCCTCGACCTCACTCAGTCAGAAACCTCTCAAGCCACTCGGGCTATCAGTAAAATAAGGTGCTCAGCCCAAAATATCATTTTATGCATCAAATGGAGTAAATAAAATTGAGTTTCGAATGAATGAGTACAAATCTTAAATCAACACAGTGAGGAAATAGTATTCAAAGCCCCTAAGGGTCCAAAAAACTTGGTACGAAGCCCAAATACGGCATTCAGCCTAAAGCATAGTAATACTTTCTGAAACACAAATATCGTATGGTTTCTAGTTAAATACACAACTTAATAGTTGTTACGGGACATACCAAGTCACATTCCCCAACGGTGCATGTCTCACACTCGTCATCCAGCATGTGCGCCACTCCAAGTATAGTGAAACGATGTAAAATCTAGGGTTTCACACCCTTAGGACAAGATTCACAATCATTACTTACCTCAAAACGGAAAAAACTTTAGCCCGCGATACTCTAGTCCCTCGATTCGGCCACCACATGCTCTAAATCTATCCAAAATCAGTATATTATCATCAATATACGCTAAAAGAATGAATCCCATATGAAAATTACCAAATTAAACCACAAATTCTAAAATTGGTCAAACACGTCCCCCCTGGGCCCACGTCTCGAAATCCGACGAAATTCACAAAATTAGTAAACACATTCACTCACGAGTCCAACCATACTAGTTTCATTCAAATCCGACTCCAATTCAATGTTCAAATCCCAAAAATTCATTTCATGAAGTTTCTACAATTTTCCCTAAATTTCTACCTCAAAGTACTAATCAAATGATGAAACCATTGATATATTCATGTATATTAACCAAATCCGAGTTATAATCACTTACCCCGATGATATTTCTTGAAAAACCCTCAAAACAATCGTCACAAACCGAGCTCCCTAGATCCAAAATTTGAAATAATGCCCTAAACTTGTTTATATAGTGCATTCTCTGATCTCCATTGCACTGACCGCAAAATTCAAGGCGCAGCCGCGAAACCAACCTCTGCGGTCGCGAAAAATTAGTGTCGTCCGCGCTTCTGGAGGTTGTTGTGACAGGCTTCAGTATTGTGGTCATACCTTTCTCTACAAATATTCAAATGATAATTCCTTTAGCTTTCTGAAAACTAGACACGAAGGACTACAACCTTTATTTTTGAATCATCTCAAAATTCTTTCTAGATGAAAAGATATAGGCTCCTGAAGTCAGACCATTGAATCTGCTGATCATGCCCTGGAGCGCCTAAGGCTCCCCAAATTGAGCCCCCAACAGAAATTCCTCCTCCTCAGCGGAAATTACTTCGCCGCCAGCGAAATTTAAGCACTAAAACCATGCCTGAGTTCTGATAATGTCCGGACTCGCTCAAAACTCACCCGAAACACACCCGAGGCCCTTGGGACCTCAACCAAATATGCCACCACATCCCATAACCTCATTCAAACTTAGTCGAGCCTTCGAACCACTCAAAATGACGCCAAAACACCAAATCAACCTCGGATTCAAGCCTAAGAACTTAGAAACTTCCAAATTTCGCCAACGATGTTGAAACCACCCAAACCACGTCCGAATGACCTGAAAATTTGCACACACATCCAAAATGACACTATGAACCTGTTCCAACTTCCGGAATACAATTCCGACCCCGATAGCTAATTTTCCACTGTCAACCGGAAATCGCCAAAAATCCAATTTCGCCAATTCATGCCTAATTCACTCCGGAACTCCGAACAACATTCCGAGCACATTCCTAAGTCCAAAATCATCTAACGAATTTATCTGAACCATAAAAACCCGTTTCCGAGATCATTTACCCATAAGTCAACTTTCGATTGATTTTTCCAACTAAATAACCATCTTAAGAGACTAAGTGTCTCATTTCTCTCCAAAAATCGTTCCGAACTCGAGCCAACCAACCTCACACAACATAATAGAGCTGAGCCACATATAATGAAGCAGAAACGGGGGAAACAGGGCTAAAACTCTCGGAACGAACGATCGGGTCGTTACTATATATATATATATATATATATATATATATATATATATATATATATATATATATATATATATATATATATACANNTATATATATATATATATATAAGGAAGTACAAAAAGGAAAGCACTGCGGGTTTAACATTACCATATTACATTGGTCTCAAAGAATTTAGAGCATACTCATATATAATGTAGCAAAAAAAGATGACTACTCAGATACAAATCAAATTCTGCCATCCTTACTTGATAAAAAATTACTGGATCGATTTCTATTACCTTGTTAAGATTAGGTTCTTAAATAGTTGTGACAAATGACTACTCAGTTACCTTTTTTAATTAATGAATCTGATCTCTATTGAATTAATCATATCTTTTTGTATTCTTCAATTTTTGAGAAGTAATCAAAGGAGAATATAAATGCCCTCAAACGTAATTGGATTCATTGAATTGAGTGTGTAAAGCATTTAAGTATTATTCATTCACTTCTAGTTCACCCACAGCTAATGTAATAAACATTTAATTTAATTGAAGGTTTGTCATTTTTCTTTAGGGACAAAATGGTGACTCAGATTTTAAAGAATATTACTGTAAATTAAATTGAAGGTAAAAGCTTCCCAATTTAGTATAACTAGTCTCTCGGCACGTGCATTGCACGTGTACTAAATCATAAATTATATACATTTTGTAATATTATCAATATTATAAAAATAAATATTTGAATAAATAAATATACATAAATAATAAAATATAATTTTTTGTGAATAATCAATGCTATTCTTTAGTATGGTGAATTATTTGTCCAGGTCAAAAAGATTAGATATAGTCAGAATTTACGGAAATGAATAATCAAATTTTAATTAAATAGCATCACAAACGCCAAGAATATTTAACTTATCAAAATGTTGGAAGTAGTCGGTCATATTCTAAAGGTGTATGGATCGATAGTTTTAGAATATTTCTATAAGCAATGGCTAAAATATGAAATTAACTTCATAGAAAATAGGTGATAACTCTTATACTTATATACTCCGTCCATTTTAACTTGTTAGTCTTAGTTTGAATTAGCGTAAAGTTTAAAAAGAAACGAAGACTTCTGAAATTTGTGATCTTAAATATACACTATTATTTGTGTGGCTATAAAACTTTTGAAACTTGTGGTCTTAGAAAAGTCATAGCATTTTTCTTATTATAAAAGTTTTTCGTTAAGAACATATAGGAATGTCCCAATCATTTTGAAATGGGCTAATAAAAAATGTATTAATATTTTTAAGCGAAATGAGTAGTAGTTATCTGTAACGACCTGACTGGTCGTTTTGAGAAATTACGGTCGGTTTCGCAGTTTGAGGTCACGATTAGCTTCACACAGTGTATTATGACTTGCGCGCATCGTCGGTTCGGGTTTTTGAGAGGGTCAAAAAGGATTTGAGGAGTGACTCTCATTTTAGAAGTCCGAAGTTGAAGGAATTGGCCCAGGGTTTGGCTTTTTTGAGTATTTGACCTCGGATCGGAGTTTCGACGGTTCTGGTAGGTCCGATAGTGATTTTGGACTTGGGCGTATGCCTGGAAATTTATTTGGATATATCAAAAAGGTTTCGGCATCATTTGGCGAAAGTTAACAATTTAAAGGTTTAGAATCTTCCTAAGTTTGACCATGATTTGATTTTAAGGCTATCGGGTCCGAATTGTGATTTTGGAATTTGGAATAGGTTCGTTTCGTCAATTGGAACTTACCTGCAAAATTTGGTGTCGTTTGGAGTTGATTTGATGTGGTTCGGACGCCTGGTTGCAATTCTAGAAGTTCTTGAAGTTCATGGTGATTTTCATGCGTTTTGGTGTCCGATTCGCGGTTCTGGAAGTTATTTTGGTTTTCCAATCATGCAAGCGAGTTCGTGTTATGTTTTCAGACTTGTGAGAGTGTTTGGTTTAGAGCCCCGAGGGCTCAGATGAGTTTTGAACGCGTTTCGGATTGTTTGAAAGAAGGTTCAGTTGTGCTGGTGTTTCTGTTCTCGCATTTGCAAGGTCACTCTCGCATTTGCGAAGATGGGCTGGGGAAGGGGAGTTCGCATTTGCGAACCACTTCATCGCATTTGCGATTGCAGCTCCGCATTTGCGATATCATCTGTCTCTTTTAGGAACAACTCAAAGCTCGCATTTGCGAGACTTGTGTCGCATTTGCGACCAGAACAGAGCTGGTCAATCTTCGCATTTGCGATACTTTTGTCGCATTTGCGATCCTGATGTCGCAAATGCGACATCTGAGGCTGGTATTAAAATTCTCGTTTCGGGACTTAACTTCATTTTATCATATTTTGAACCCTAGGTCTGAGAGTGGGAGATTTTGAGAGAATATTTTCATACCAAATCATTGGGTAAGTTCCTTTAATCAATATTCAACTATATTTTATGATTATATCTTAGATTTAACATCAAATTCATGAGAGTTTAAAGGAAAATTTGGGAAAATTTATAAAATCTTTCAAAATATAAAATCATGATTTGAAGGACGAATTGGTATCGGAACTTGATAATTTTTGTGTGGTTGAATTTGTATTAGAATGGGTGTTCGGGTTTTGTAAATTTTGTCGGGCTCCGAAGTGCGGGCCCAGGGAGTTAACTTTTATTGACTTTTTGTAAATTGTATAAGTATCGTAGCTTTGTTAATTGAAATTGTTTTCTCTTGCATTTTTTGATGTATTTAAGTTGTTTTGGATAGATTGAGCCGAACGTTGGTGAATTGGTAAAGGAAAATCTAAATTGAGTATTGAATTGGCCGAATTGAGGTAAGTATTTTGTCTTAATTTGTTTGGGGGAAACTGCCCCTTAGGAATTGAGTCAATTGTGCTATCTTAATATGTGAAAGCTGTGTACGCAAGGTAACGAGTGGGTACACAGTTTATATGTGGTATTGACCGGTTAGATTGCCTAGTCTCTTTCCATGCTTTTGAGTAAATTATCATAAAATGTGGCATCTCTTCGTTAGACTACTCTCACATGCTCTATATGATGTTGTTAGTCCTTGTTTGCCCTTATTTGTTATTTGGCCTCTGTATTCCTTGGTTGTTGTCATTGTCTTCATTATTATCTTGTTACCTCTTAACTGTTGAGTTATTCTATGATTATGTGCTTATCTGTTACGAGTCCAAGTTGTTGTGAATACCTGTGTAGTTATCACATGCCTTACATGTCTTGTTTCCTTGTACAGGTAGTTGTATTCCTTTCATTCTTACTTGGTTCCTTGTTGCTGTGTGCTTATACTTTTCGTTGTAGAATTTCTTGTAATTGAGTTGTTGAATTGTTGTTGATTGATTTATATTATTATATGGTGGGATCGGGTTGCACGCCACAACAGGAGGAATAAGGGTGATATACATATTGAGGAGGAATAAGGGTGAATTGCTATTATACGGTGGGATCGGGTTGCATGTCGCAACAGGAGAAATAAGGGTGGATTGATATGGTGTAATAAGGGTGAATATATATATATATATATATATATATTATTATTGTTATTGTTATTGTTATTGTTATTGTTATGGAGGAATAAGGGAGGATTTTGTGTTGTCTGTTGGGATCGGGATGCGCGCCGCATCAGTTTATATTTTTTATGTATTTTTCTCTGATTGTGTAAGTTATTAGGTAGTTTTACATTTCACCTAAGGATTGGTTATAGCTGGATACTGATAAGACACTTGAGATATGTATTTATTTCTGCAAATTACCGAATTTCAAAGTGAATTTACTATGTTGAGTCATTACCTCCTGCACTGCTGAGTCGTTAGCAAGATAGTATTTTAAAAATGAAAGAACTAATATCACGTTACCTTGTGTGACTTTAAGTTAGAACCCGCCATTTATTTCGATAATTACCATTTTACACTAGTTGTCATATCTTACTTCAACTACTTTCTCAACTTAATCTTCTCAACCTGTCTAGGTTTTATTTTACTTATAAAGGAATTGTTATTATGTTTTTAACCTAATAAACTCTATATTAAATTCAATAGCTTATTCGGTGTCGTATTTTATTTAAAAATGTTATTTTCTTCACTCAAATGGTTTCTAAAATAAACTCATCTTTCTCACTGATTTCTTTACTTTGTCTAGAAACTGTATTATTACCTTACGATATATGAATGGAATCTCTTGAACACCTTAATTAACATGTGACACGGATATGATGTATTGGGGGTAGCACGTGGAATATGCCGCAAAAAGTGAAATGGAAATGTGTGGGCACCAGGTGCCATGTGTGTTAAAGGTTTGGAAGTTATGATTATGTTAGGAGATTACGAGGATTGGGATTTTTGAAATGGTATATTAGATATGATTTGATTGGTTTATTTAACGTTGCTTTCTTTACTTGAACTCATTTATGTTTCATCCAGGCCCCAACTATGTTGTTGATTAATTACTTGGTCGATTCTTGCTGCCATTCGTGTTTTCCTCTTATTGTTACTACTGTTTGCAACTTGATATCCTTTTGTTATCGGTATTAGTTTGATAGTCCTTTCTTGTTAGATTTGAGTCATATCCTGCAGGTTATGTATATTCGGTAGTGTCTCGACCTGGCCTCGTCACTACACTACTGAGGTTAGACTTGATACTTAATGAGTACCACCGTGGTGTACTCATACTATACTTCTGCACATATTTTGTGCAGAACCAGGTATTTCGGACCGGGCCAGTTTTGATACTTACGCTCGGTGTTGCTGGAGACTTCAAGTTGTACCTGTTGGGCGTTCGCAGGCTCTGGATTCACTTTCTGTTGTATTTATTTCCATTGTTTCGTTTATTTCCGGAATAGTGATGTATTTATTATGTACTAATGAAATACTATTCCCTACCAATCCTTAAACAAATTCTGAAATTATCACTATGCAACTTCCAAACTCATCTCATCTAATCCCTCCAAAAGCACCGGATATTGATTCAACAAAATCCACAATGGTGTCTGCCCCATCTATCCCAAGTTTTAAACAAAAATGAATAGACGGAATGCATGAAGACCAAATAAATATGATCGTTGATTCAAATCTTGAAGGAAAATATGATAACATAATGAAGAAAATGGAGATCAATTCATCCACTCAGATCAGGAGCAAAACCAAAAAGTTCAATTATCTCCAGAAGACCTCCAAAGAATATATCATCCATGGAGATTTTCAACCATAATCAAGATTCAAGGGAGAAGAATCCAACACCGTATACTTAAACGGAAAATTCAAGTCTTGTGGAAAATTAAAGAAAATTTCCCTCCGATTGATCTAGGGTCGGATTACTACATTACAAAGTTTAATAATGAGGATCGTATGCTTAAAGCACTTCATAATGGTCCTTGGTTTATTTTTGGTCATTTTCTTTCAGTAAAAAAATTGGTTCCAAACTTCATTACTTCGGAGGCAAGAATAACCCTAGCAGCCATTTGGATTCGACTGCCACAATTACCAACTGAATTCTATGATGGGCTCATTTTAAATAAAGTTGGTAACAAAATTGTTAAATTATTAAAGATTGATACATGTACATCCTCAACCCTTAGAGGAAGATATGCTAGGCTTTGTATTGAAATTCCACTAGAAGTGCCGGTATCCCCCTATATTTTCATTGGCCAACACAAACAAGAAATCCACTATTAGGGAGTTAATTTTATATGTAAAAAGTGTTGCAGACTAGGGCATTCAATGACCAATTGTCAATATACAATACCAAGGACCACCACTACCATTTCACAGGGAATTCAACCTAGCAACCAATACAAGGACTCTGATGGATCTCAAGACAAAATGGAAGTTGTCTCTGTCCTGCCCAAGGAAAATAAATGGCAAACGATTGTGTTCCCCAAGAAGAAGAAAACCAATTATAATACAAAGGTGATTCACTCCACATATGGTAAGTTTCATGACTTAATCACACCCTTTCCAGGTCACACTTCATCTCTTTCATTAAATGAGAATTCAATAGGAAGATCTCTCATTAGTAGTAATACAACTATTGATGTTGCTTCGAAAGTCCTTGGAAAAAATCAGCTAGTTAGGAAGTACATTGCTACTGGAAATAAGTTTGATGCATTGGTTCCTCCGCCAAATCTAGATAAATTGGATAAAAATAATCTTGATAATAACGAGTTAACTGCATGGCTAATGATGTGGCACCTAACCAACTGATGGATGTCCAAATGGCTAATACAAAAGATAGCCAATTAGATGACATGCAAACTAATAATTACTTGCCTAGGGGTAATGAAACCCTAAGTGACCCTATCAACAAGCATAATGATCTCTCCAAGACACGCCATCTTCCAAATGAACTCCTAATCACCCCTAATGATAAAAAAAACCCTCTTGCATGGGTGATAACCCTCCTCTTCTAAGTGATCTACACATGTCCATGCAGCTCCTAACAACTCACAAATGGCCAATGCAGCCAACCACTTTTTCACTACTAAATTTAACCAAAATCTCTTAAAATCCACTCCTCCAAGTAACTACAAAGATATGCAAGTAGATACTACAATAGTTTGCTACCCTACTCCTTCAGTGAACTCAATACCAGCCCTTAAGAACTCAATACACTGTCTAAATATAAACCACCGACAATCCTTTAAAGATACCAAGGATCCCAATCTCTCAGAGAAGGAGATATCGCCTAGTCCAAATATTGAGACACCAACGTGCTCTACACATGGAAAATCGACCTCTTAATCTAAACACTCCATCGAACAATCAAATATTCTTCATTCAACCCCACTACCCCAAGACCATCAACCCCTCTCATGGGTGGAACAAGCACTAATGGGGAATGCAATATCATTCAATATGCTGTTGGATGGTCAAGAGACAGTCATTGTCCTTCAGAACTCTCACTTCATAACCTAGTTAGTGTCAGAGAGAATGCACATGGAAAGGAACAATTACCTCAACCATGTGTGGATGAACAACATCCTTCATCCTCTTGCTCCATCGATGAACTTAAGTCAAGCTCAAGACATGAGAAATCAGTAGAACTTGCCACACCACGTCAATCCCATCCAAAATCAAAATGTGCCAGTGGAACTCTGTTGACCCAAGTCACTGCATAGTTTTGAAGATTGACAAATGTCTGACCAGTTGAACCAGGTCTATCAGAGCACACATACTTGACCTGACGCTTTGGCACATGAACCGTATATGCATAGGAGATGAATGTTATTGTGAAGTATCAATGAACAAAGAGAGTGTCTCCTAATGCGAAAAGGTTGCAAATTGATAAGAGAATAGAAGTTGAATTCAGCAAGGACAATAACGAAGGAAGGAAGTTGAGTTTAATACGAACTCTTTCTCCTAGGAAGAGTTGTGCCAGAACTGAACGACAAACTCAACAACTGACTCTATAAATAATTGAAGCATTCTTGCTTGAATCACCAACGCACAAAAGCAGAAATTTATCAAGAATTGAAAGCAAAATTCCCAGAGATTTTGCAAGCAGAATTACTGTGCGATACAAAGGCTACAGAGAAGCTAGAAGAACCAGTTCCATCTGTTTGTCATTGAGTCTAGTTGGTTGTAGTAGGCGATTTAATATTGTATCGTTTCAGCTTTCATAGAAGCAATTGTAATAGGTACACATTGTTCAAGTTAGACTTAACTTGAAGCTTGTAGAAATTAGCTAGAGGCTAGTTACTACGAAGGGATTAGAGTTTGTCCTAGGATTACAAAAGAGTTTATTTTGTAAGTCCGTTTGGCTTAGAGTTTTATTGAAGAGATTGAACAAATCCTACTGAGGATTAGGTCGTGGTTTTTTCACCTTTTGAGCCAGGTGTTTTCCACGTAAAAATATTTGTGTTTTTACTTACTGCTTTTATTATTCCGCAACAGTAGAATTTGGAACACCCAGAAGAACTAGGTTCTTCTGGAGAGACAGCACTCAAAAAATTGGATACCACACAAATTAACCTATCTTCTTGTATGGTATTGACGTCTAAAACATCAATTCGTATCAGAGAAGGTTATCCTTAAAAGTCTAACACCTTGGAGAAGATCAAGATGAGTGCACCATCTGGAAACTGGGAGGGTCAATAAAATGCAAGGCCACCACTCTTCAATGGCCAGTATTACTCTTGGTGGAAGAACAGGATGAAGGATCACCTGATTGGAGAAGACTATGAACTCTGGGACATAGTCACTGATAGTCCTCTAGCCACCATGAAGAAGATTGCTGAAGGTGTAGAAGTAACAAGGACTAGAGCTGATTGCACTGCTGAGGATCTGAAGAAATGGGAGAAGAATTCAAAGGCCAAAAAGTGGTTAGTGTGTGGACTAGGTCCAGACGAGTACAACAGAATCAAAAGCTGCACCACTACCAAAGAGATCTGGGATACCTTGCAAGTAGCCCATGAAGGAACACCGTAGGTAAAAAGGTCAAGAGGTACTCTACTATACTCTCAGTATGATAACTTCACTATGAAAGAAGGAGAGACTATCCAAGAGATGTACACAAGGTTCACAACCTTGACTAATGAACTGAAGTCTCTTGGAAGAGTCATTCTTGAAGAGGACAGGGTTGAGAAGATCCTGACAAGGGTCTTGCCTATTTCCTGGGAAAGCAAAATCACTGCTATCCAGGAATCCAAAAATATGGCAACCCTGAGATTGGATGAGCTGATTGGAAACCTCACTGCCTATGAACTCAGAAGGCAGACAATGAAGATGGATGGTCCAAAGAAGGAGAGGATTCTAGCACTAAGAATCACTGAGGGAGAAGATCTGTAGGAAGATGAGAAGTCCATGATTACCAAAGAATTCAGAAACTTTCTCATGAGGAAGAAGGGCATCTCTATAGGAGGAAACTAACACAAAACAAAAGCTCCAGAAAGGCCAACCAATGAGGGATGCTACAAATGTGGCAAGACTGACCATCTCATCAAAAACTGTCCTCAGTGGGAAGTGGAATGGAAAAAGGAGAGATATGAAAGAAGGAACAGGAAGAAGGAACTGGTCCAACCCAAGAAAACCACAACAAAGGCTATGGTTTCTGCTTGGGGGGAAAGTTCAGATGAGGAATCAGAAGATGGAGAGACTGAAGATCAGGCATTCATGGCAATTGGAGAATCTGATGAGGAATCACATGAAGAACTAGAAGTAAGTATCTCCCATCTTAAAAACAAAATAAAGTTCCTATCTAAGGAAAAACTCTCTGAGTTGCTACTTGATTTCATAGATGATT